>JARYGA010038452.1:0-242186 GCA_030545235.1 Helianthus tuberosus
TTAAGGAATGGGGCTTGCATCCCATTATTATCATTATTATTAATGTTGCCGCCTCCATTTACGCTATTACTAAAGTTCTCTTCATGAGTACGTTTGCTAGGAATAATTGGTTGAGGTTCAACTGGATTTCGGGCAGCAGCAAGGATTGCTGGAATAGCATTAGCTATTCCTTGGGCAACGATATTTTCGATATCCTGCCTATTCAGAAATTGATCTCCATTGTTTTGCTCAGATTGGTTAACCTCGTTAACTGGTTCATTACTAGCGTGTTCCATCTGGTAATTAATATATATAAGTGATTAGCATAAAATAAATAACAACCAAACACAATAAACAATCGCACATAAACACGTATAGCCAAAATTGTCGACTTTGCGACGTTGATCTTTTTATATATTAGTATGCGTCCGTACACACCGGTTATCTTACAAAAGTTTTATTTTGAGTTATTTTACATAATTATATTATTATTATTATTATTTTATTATTATTAAACACACAACCACACAACCAACAACCACAGTTAGCTGACATCTCAGAAACGACGTTCCCTCTCATCGTATTTCCATGAGATTCTTTCTCCCACCTCCCTAATTCGGTTTCCTGGATCAATCAGCTCCTCGCCTTAATGACGGAGTTCAGCCAAGTTTTCTGCGCTCATAGGTGGGTTTGGTGCAGGCTCGGGGTCAAACTGTGGGAAAAAGGTATTAGGGTTATTTAAGAGATTCTGAAATTGCCAGTCGGTGGTCCACCATTCTTCCAGCTCTTCTGGTAGAGGTCGGGGGTGGATAATCAGATCTGGGATAGCAGGTTCCAGATTAACTGGAAGTTGTGCTTCCGATGGGTAATTGAAGAGGTTTTTATCGGCAGGTCCGATGAGGTCACTAAGTTCCAGTTTACGATCCAGCTCCTCCCATGATGGCATTTCCTGGGCTTGCCCTGAACTTTCCCCGATCTCTTTTCCTTTGCCTTTATCATTTGGATCCTCAGTCTTTATAACTTTCCGTGTTGCTGGTTTCTTACTGCGCACACGCCTCCAGCCCACGAATCTTCTTCTCCTTTTCGGTTTGGGTTTCTCCTGGGGTTGGGCTTGGAATTCCATAGGTTCATCAGTGTCGGCCCAATAACCGGAAAAGCCCTCGGAAATTTCCATGTCAGCAGAATGGATAGTGATATTCTGAAGAGCTTCAGGCAACTCATTCATGCTGTTAGCATATATGAAGAAACACATAAAAATTCTAAGTTAAAATTTTGTAAACCCATTTTCACATAATCACAGAATCAGAAAAATTAAGTATTTCTAAATACTTAATTGGCTTAAATCGGTGGCTCTGATACCACCTTTTTTGTCACGGCCCCCGTCCCGGTTTTAATCGGTTCAGGAGCCGTGGGACAGAAACCCGTGGTAATTATTATGTTGGTAGCAGAATTTTTTTTACAGGATCTTTTAAAACTTGAAAATGCCCAATTATTTTATTTCATAAGTTGGGACAAACCCCGTAATTTACAAGAGAGGAATTTCACGTGGAAATTCCCTGTTTCACAAAACATGTTTATTTATTTAACTGAGCCACCACTTCAAGCTTTATTAGTGCTCCGTAGCACTTTTCCTTGATTCACAGTAGGTCACCTGAAACATGTTTTAAAAATATTTTATCAGCGGGGAAATACTGGCGAGTCACTCAAATTTGATAAAACGATACATAGTTATAAATTACAGCATAAGAGCAATTACAATGGCTACTATCTTATTTTTATCTGGCGCCGTGTCACACCCTGGTGACGATGGTCTACCACTATTGGGTCCTGTCACCCAAGTAGTGATGATTATCACTGTTAGGTTTGTTTACCTAACCGTGAGAAATTAGTAATGTGCACAATACCCCATTAGCCAGTGATTCAAGATAACCACGACTTAATCCCTATAATTATAACTTTTGAAAATGATTTGAATATTGTAAAACATTGTTGATAAAAAGAGAATGACTCACATTGCAAGTTTAGTCGGGCAGAGTTTAGCCTACTGATAAGCCTGTTAACCTAATTAAATAACAATGCATACGAAAACTAGGTCAGTAACTTAATACAACTTTTACGACAACTCACGAGATCAAAACCTTCACGACGAATGACAAAGTATAGCCCAGATACGGGCATCACTTAAACATCCATCGGATTGGTTTTTATCGATAGGACATTGAATCGTAGCAGTGATCGAGTTATTACCCTGTTATCGCATCAGAATGTCGGGATTTTGATTGTTTTGAACGAAACAGTGTATAACTAAGTGTAGGAAACGAATTTTTACGTCGAAAAAACTGTGCCATGCAAGTTCCAAGGCCCTGTATTTATACTGAAAAACAGCCCCTGTCGCGTGGCGCGACAGGCTGTCGCGTGGCGCGACGGCGCCCTTTCTAGGGTAGGGTAGCCTCGTGTCCACCTAGCCTGGGTGAGTCGACAGATCGATTAAATTCGAATTTTACAGCAAGTTATGAGGATAATCGTCAAGTAGGGGATACCCCCCCCCCCTGAGTTTTAGGGGCCCTGATCCTAATTCCAACTGTTCTGAAAATTTTAGGGGTTATGCAATATTTCTTGGGGGTCTCAATTAGGGTTTCCTATTGGACAAAATAAAATAAGAAATAGAAATTTTAAATGAGAGTTGTTACATAGACTTTGGTGGTAATTGGGATTCTCATCTTCCATTGATCGAGTTCTTTTACAACAATAGTTATCATACTAGTATCAATATGGCACCATTCGAAGCTCTCTACGGTCGAAAATGTCGTTCACCTGTCTGTTGGAATGAGATCGGTGAAGCTCAGCTTACTGGACTTGAGCTCATTCTGGAAACAACAGACAAAATCAAGAAAATTCACGATAATCTTGTGACAGCTAGAAGCCTTCAAAAGAGTTATGCGGATATGCGACGCAAGCCCTTAGAATTTCAAGTCGGAGACCGTGTCCTACTCAAGGTGTCTCCTTGGAAGGGAGTGGTGAGATTTGGAAAGAAAGGAAAACTTGCACCTCGATATGTTGGACCATTTAAGATTGTTGAAAGAATTAGAAAGGTTGCCTATCGACTGGAGCTACCTCCAGAGCTTGGAAATATTCATCTGACTTTCCACGTATCCAATTTGCGAAAGTGTTTCACTGATGCTGATCTTCACATTCCACTCGACGAGATTCAAGTTGATGAAACGTTGCACTTTGTCGAGAAACCTGTGGAGATAATGGACCATGCAGTCAAACAATTGAAGAACAAACGGATTCGATTGGTCAAGGTTCGCTGGGAGTCCAAACGTGGCCCAAAGTTTACTTGGGAATGTGAGGATCAGATGAAGGCGAAATATCCGCATTTGTTTTCACAAGCTTCCTCTAGTAAAAATTTCGGGACGAAATTTCCTAAAGTAAGGGAGATTGTGACAACTGTGCTCTGTAATCGATGTATAATGTAAAACAATGTTGATTATCAACAAAACAATGTGTTTTGGTGTTATTATATATGTTTTGGTGTTATTATGTGTGTATTTGTGTTTGATGATTTTACGATTTGATTCGATTCCAATTTCAAGCTTTAAATCGCTTTCTAGAAGGTTATACACAAACTGGTGCGTAAACGTAATCAGTTTAATGCGACAAACACTCCGGAATAGTGAAATAGGCTTAATATACCTTAAATAACCTTTACATAACTTAGAAATAAGTTTTGGATGGTTTGGTGTGTTGAAATCAAGTTTGTTCGATCGCAGGGACTATTTGTGTCAAACTGTGAAACTATACCGATTTGTGTAGTAACGAACATTCCGGAACTTGATCATAAGTTAAACATACCATAAATATCCTTTACATAGCTTAGAAATAGGCTTTGAGGTGTTCGGTTTGCTAAAATAAACTTTTTGGTCAAAATGGGACTAAAAGCGTCAGAAAGTGCATAAGTTTGCATTTTCGCGCATATCTTACGTTCTGAATATATCCGGGCATCCAAAAATTTATGTGATCAATAAAATATTTTATTTTAGTGACTGGCAAGATAAAATTGCATTCGTCGCGCAATTTGGATCGTTTTTGCGTTCGTTACGACTTCCGTCGTAATTACCCGAATAACGCAACCGTATGACTAAACAAACCGACATCTGAGATATTTTTGAGCACATTTCAAGTTCCCTATACTTTAACATCATTTTAGAGCCTTGAAATGAGGTTAACGGGGCTTAAATGTGTCAAAAATGCATCAAAATACAAGTTTCTGGGCTGCAGGGACTAGTTTTGTCAATCTGCCAAAGATGTTCTGGCGGGCCGTGTAAGCTGGGAGCTATTCCTACGCGGGGCACGATAGACTTGCAGGTAGAAATATTGCACCTGGTCATTTGG
Source organism: Helianthus tuberosus (assembly GCA_030545235.1). Lineage (NCBI taxonomy): Eukaryota > Viridiplantae > Streptophyta > Magnoliopsida > Asterales > Asteraceae > Helianthus > Helianthus tuberosus. Next base: position 4,375 of record JARYGA010038452.1, read on the forward strand.
GCTTGTTTTGATGGTTTTTAACCACTGATTTGGGATACTTTGGGCTAGATTTTGATGGTTTTAAGTGTTCCCATGGTTTTGAAAACCTTGTGCCCAAGTGTAAGGCCAAGATCGAAACACGAAATGCGAGAAACGATCCTAACGGTTTACCAAAATCTATATAAATCCACCATTTCATTTCATTTCTGCACACTTTGATCTGATTTTACTCTAAGTTGGAGTGCATACTTCATACCTGAATAATCTTTAGATCAAAACTTCCTAGCTTGGACCCTTTGTAAGTTCCTTTCGTTCTTTTATGTGTTTTCAAGCACGAAAGTCAAACAGTATTTGACTTTCTGCTTTGACCAAGTTATGGTCAACACAAAGTTCGTTTGAACTTTGCAACGTGAGCGTAATCACGATGGTTATAGTCCCATGTGACTATACCTACTGATTACCACGTTGACTAGGCATAGTGACGAGTCGTAGTTTCGGTCAAAATGCGCATTTATGCGTATTTTGCAACCAAACTACTCTTGGGTATCAAAACACTTTGTTTTTATATCAAAACCTGCTTTCTAACTTAACTAAACATGTTTTAACATGTTTAGCTCGTCACTTTTAGTTTAGTGTTTGTGTAGAGTCGTAAGTCAAGAGGACTAAACACCCGCTTAGACTTTTGCACTAGTTTAAGTAGGATCCGACCAAGCATGATTAGTGACCATAGTTGTATAGGGAATAACCTTCTGAGGTTATACCTTATGGTCACTAAGTTTAAGTAGTTGTATGATAGGTAGTTTATATGCCTTAGGAAAATGACCAAAACACCCTTTTCATGCATAATTGGATTTTAAGCATATGTAACTTAAACTTTTGTCACTTAACTGATTATGCAACATGTTTAGGCATATAATACTTGTCATAGGACTAGTTAGACGTCTCGAACGCGCGTTTGCGCGAACGACGCGTTAAAGTAGCGTAAGCTACCTTAATGAGTCGTAACGGGTCGAAAGCACTTAGGATATGTTTCGATTTAGAATGTAGGTTTGTTAAACCATATCATATAGGTTCCAATACTCATTTGGTTTACGAAACCTCATTCTGTCCGATCTTCCGATTTAGGTGTCGATTTATTTATCTAGTGATTCGATTACTAGGTGCTACTTGAATTTCCTTGGTTTGCCTGAGCTTGTTGAGTTCTTTAGATTGAGGATACTTTGCACTTCGATGTGAGTACATAGTTCCCCTATTTTACTGTTTTCAATTGTTTTGGGGTGATTCATATGTGTTAAATGATTTCGAGGTTTAAACGATGGTTTCAAAAACAATTAAAATGGTTTATATTAAACTAATAACGATTTCGATAATGTGAACAAACTTGTTGGTTGTAGTTACATAACGAATAACATTCATTAACATTGATCAAGCCGACTAGTATTAGGTTTTGGTACCATAGGATCTAACAAATCCCGTTATCAGACTGCACCCATGGTTATGTGTGGGGGTTGTGTGGGTAACGACTGAATCTGTGATTGTTAACTTACCCTTTGGTGGTTTGTTAATTCGAGTTGTACGAGGGACGAGTTGTTAACTTACCCTTTGGTGGTTTGTTAATTAACGAGGCGACTAAAAGTAGTTTTCACAATTAAAATAAGAACGATTTTGGGACGAGTTAAACGATTTGAAACGATTGGTACAAGTTAAACGATTTGAACAAACGATTGGTTTTGGGTAGTGATTAGGTAATGGGACGGGCGTAATATGATAAAAGCATGGTAGATACGCCGCTGGTACTTCTTATATATAAGTGTTTTTATCATATTACATTGCGTGTCATTATTTAGTTCACTTGGGCAAACGATTTTGGAATGATGTCACATAACGATGTTTTCTAAATGATATAAACCATACGAGTTTTGTTAACGAGTTTTTACAAGGTGTTTTTACAATCTGGATTATTTAAACAAATGTTTTTAGGTTAAGAATCATGGCTACGAGATTTTATAAACCATAACCATCTTGATTTGAGTTGGATAATTATGTTGTAATACTATACACTTTTCAAAACAAGGTTTTTAACAAGGTATTGCAACATGTAAACGAGCCATGAATTCGATACTCTCATAAAACCTATGTACTCGCCAGCATTTCTTTGCTGACTTTGTTTTACATATGTTTCAGGTGGTGATTGAATGATGTTGATTGCTAGGATGCATGTTCACATAGGATCTGGACGAGGCCTTAGTGACATAATAACAATGATAGTTGATATGTAACTTGTTTGTTTGTGTTAAGACAATGTAAATTACTTAATGGATCAATAAAACGAAACTTTTTGTATCCATGGTTGTGAAACAATGATTCTGCCACGACATTCACCGACGTTTCCGCCACGGTTTCGTTGTTTTAACGCTATCGGGGTGTGACAAGATAGACAAAAGTCTTATGCGGATCGGTGAAGGTGACCAATTGAGTTTCAAGTGGGAGATTATGTGTTGTTAAAAGTCTCTCCATGGAAAGGAATAATTCGTATTCATAAACGCGGAAAGTTTGGTCCTCGATACATCGGACCATTCAAAATACTCGCTTGGGTCGGGACAGTGGCATATAAGTTAGAATTACCACCCGCATTGGATGGAATTCATAACACTTTTCATATGTCGCAACTGCGGAAGTGCCTTGCGGACGAAACAACATACGTGCCTTTGGATGATATTGAAGTGGATGAGAAGTTAAATTATGTTGAAAAGCCCGTTGCAATAAAAGATTTTAAAGTGAAGCAACTCCGCAACAAATCCGTTCGACAAGTGTTGGTCCAATGGCAACACCGAAATGGATCGGATCTTACGTGGGAAGCGGAGGATGACATGCGAAAGCACTACCCGAGATTATTTGGTACGTATTCAGGTTTCATGGACGAAACCTTCTTTAAGGGGGGTAGACTTGTAACACCCCAAATTTCGTATGTCATAGTATAATAATTTAATCGTGATGCTCTAATAATAAGGAATGGTAAATATAGATCTTTACCATTTTGAAAGTTTTATAAAGAATAGTAAGTTTAAAACCCTTTTAAGTAAATGAAGTTAACCAAAGGAAAGTAACCAGGTTAGTATGGAAATTACAAATATGAGCATACTCTAAAAGATGAAGGGCTTAATATGTTAATAAGGGATAAAGTTTGATAAAAAAATAGCCAGCGTTTTCCCCTGGGCATGGGCGATCGAGAGAAATAAAGGGCAGGGGAAAAAATTTTCTTCTCAAAACCTAGCAAGGAAAATCATCAAATCAAGAGGCTTAGGGGTCGAAATTGCTATGCATGAGTTAGGAATTATAATCACCCAAGTGTTCATGACATCAAGCAAGTTTAATTTCGTGTTTTTATGAAATTTTATTAAGTCGGTTATGTGAAATTTATGATTTTTGTATGAAATCGAACCTAAATGTTAGATGATATGAACAAATAGGGGTTATATTATGTGCCATTTTGATTGTATTGGTAGTTTGGGGTAAAATCCACTTGAAATTGTAAGATAAAGAAATTTAATGAAGTTATGGATGAATTGTGTGATGTTGATGTTAAACTCATGTTATAGAAGGTGTCTAGATGGGCAATTTGATATGAATCATATGTAGTATGGTTATGATATTGATTGTGAAAGATTAGGTTAACCCATTGAAGAATTTAGGATGAATATGCTATAATTACTTGTACATCATGCTTCATAGATAGTACGCATGCTATGTGTTCGATGAAATGTCTAAGAATGATTTAGTTGAAATTTGACATGAATTCTTGATTTAATGGTGATGTAAATGAAAATGGATATGTGTATAATTATGTTAAGTCATGACGAATAAATCAAAATACATATGTGAAGTAATGTTTATAAAACCTAAAAGTAAGAAGTTATAACGTATAGGCTTGAAGAAAGAAGAAGGCATATGTCACTTGAAGTCGCAAGCATCGCAAGATCATGGTAAGTTCATATGAACTTAATTCTCCTTTCACGTAGATTTAAGAATGATAGTTTGGTAACTAAAAACATTAGTGTTGAGTGTATGTTCGTTCATGGTAAAATTTGTGATATGTTGTAAGTTGGAAAACGGATAAGTACTACAATAGTATCGGATGTATAATGACCACTCAAGTGGGTCAAGATAGTTTGGAAAGTAGGACGTGTAATGGTTAGGAAATGACTTGTTGATAACGGGTCAAAAGGATGGAAGTATGTCAAAATTTATGGTATGTATGGATCCATTACGGATGGGTCGGAAGGTCTATATGTTGAACGTTTCCGAAAGGAATGTAGAAGAGGATAGAGAAAGCTATGTTAGAATAAAAAGAATGAATTGAAATATGGTTGATGACAAAAGGACAATTTTATTGTTAATGGATCGAATAATGTATGTCGAACTAATGAATATTTGGTGTTGTAAATGATAGGTAAATCTCATGTTTGATGATGGCGAGCTTGGAACGAACACGCAACATTTTGTGCCCCTTTTTGCGCTTCCGGTTAATGTCTTCCTTTGTCAATGGGTCAAAAACACTTGTATAATGTAAATATTAATTTTATTACTAGGATGTTCGTAAGTAGTTTGGATTTAAATCTTCTTTTGGGTAGTTCGGACAAAGCACTTGTGATGAACCTTGTATGGTCACAACTTTTATATCTTTTGAAAAGTACCGTAGATTTTATTTTGAATGATGTTTGTTAAAAGCAGAGAATTGTTTAATGTACGAACGGGTTATGCCCAAATTTTGTTAAAGATTTGTATGTCATTATTATATTTTCGAATATGAAAAAGTGGGTGTGACAGTTGACATTTAGGAGATATACAGTATAGAAGATTATATGCGGATTAGACACAAAAAAGTAACACTAAAAAATTGGCTACAATTTAAGGAACGTGTTTAGTGTCGGCATCAGATTCCTGATTGATGGAGAAAGGTTTGGTGGCAAGAAAAGCTGCTTCCAGGAGGTTGTTAAGTATGTTTTCGCTCGACGATTCCATTCTTGGGTGGTTGGTTTGGCCCTTGTTCCTGTAACTCGAATCCTAGCCCGGTATATCCCATTTTAGTTTTACACCATTGTGAATCTTACGCATTTTTTACTCTCTGATCGAGGTTCTCGGCATTGAAAAATCTTCGTAAAGTAAATCACACGTGTATATGTTGATATTTAAGAGATACACAGTCAAGAAAATCAAGAGCAATGGTGATATATATGCGGATTAGACACCAAAAAATAAACACTAAAAAATGGCTACAATTTAAGGAATGTGTTTAGTGACGGTATCAGATTCCTAATTGATGGAGAAAGGTTTGGTGGCAAGAAAAGCTGCATCTAGGAGGTTGTCAAGTGTTTTTGCTCGACGATTCCATTCTTGGGTGGTTGGTTTGGCCCTTGTTCCTGTAACTCAAATCATAGTCTAGTATATCCCATTTTAGTTTTACACCATTGTGAACCTTACGGCTTTTTTACTCTCTGATAGAGGTTCTCGGCATTGAAAAATCTTCGTAAACTAAATCACACGTGTATATGTTGACATTTAAAAGATATACAGTCAAAAAAATCAAGAGCAATGGTGATATATAAGCGGATTAGACACCAAAAAATAAACACTCAAAAAATAGCTACAATTTAAGGAATGTGTTTAGTGACGACATCAGATTCCTAATTGATGGATAAAGGTTTGGTGGCAAGAAAAGCTGCTTCCCGGAGGTTGTCAAGTGTTTTCGCTTGACGATTCCATTTTTGGGTGGTTGGTTTGGCTCTTGTTCCTGTAACTCGAATCTTAGCCCGGTATATCCCATTTTAGTTTTACACCATTATGAACCTTATACCTTTTTTACTCGCTGATCGAGGTTCTCGACATTGAAAAATCTTCATAAACTAAATCACACGTGTATATGTTGACATTTAAGATATATACAGTCAAGAAAATCAAGAGCAATGGTGATATGTATGCGGATTAGAAACAAAAAAATAAACACTCAAAAAATGGCTAAAATTTAAGGAATGTGTTTAGTGACAACATCAGATTCCTAATTGATGGAGAAAGGTCTGGTGGTAAGAAAAGCTGCTTCCAGGAGGTTGTCAAGTATTTTCACTCGATGATTCCATTCTTGGGTGCTTGGTTTGGCCCTTGTTCCTGTAACTCGAATCCTAGCCCGTATATCCCATTTTAGTTTGTGAATCTTACGCCTTTTTTACTCTCTGATCGAGGTTCTCGGCATTGAAAAATCCTTGTAAACTAAATCACACGTGTATATATTGACATTTAAGAGATATACAGTCAAGAAAATCAAGAGCAATGGTGATATATATGCGGATTTGACACCAAAAAATAAACACTAAAAAATGGCTACAATTTAAGGAATGCGTTTAGTGACGACATCAGTTTCCCAATTGATGGAGAAAGGTCTGTTGGCAAGAAAAGCTGCTTCCAGGAGGTTGTCAAGTGTTTTCGCTCGACGATTCCATTCTTTGTTGGTCGGTTTGGCCCTTGTTCCTGTAACTCGAATACTAGCCCAGTATATCCCATTTTAGTTTTACACCACTGTGAACCTTACGCCTTTTTACTCTCTGATTGAGGTTCTCGGCATTGAAAATTTTTCCTAAACTAAATCACACGTGTATACGTTGACATTTAAGAGATATACAGTCAAGAAAATCAAGAGCAATGGTGATATATATGCGTATTAGACACCAAAAAATAAACACTAAAAAAATGGCTACAATTTAAGGAATGTGTTTAGTGACGGCATCAGATTCCTAATTGATGGAGAAAGGTCTGGTGGCAAGAAAAGCTGCTTCCAGGAGGTTGTCAAGTGTTTTCGCTCGACGATTCCATTCTTGTGTGGTTGGTTTGGCCCTTGTTCTTGATGCGTGTGTAGCGTTATACGTTTTATTGTATATTTTTAGCCCGTTTTAACACTTTAGTCAAGTTTTAAATTTATAAAACACGATATTTTACTAACACTAAACACACATATGGGCAAGGCACCCACCGTGAGCGTAGTATAGCATTGGTAAGATACCGAGGTCGTCCAAGGACATAAGAGCTTTTAATACCGGTTTATCCACAACGTCTAATCAAATCAAAATTTTGGAAAAATGTTTTAAACATGAAAATAAAAACTTAAAATGCTGAAAAATAAAAATAAAATAAAAACAGATCGACAAGATGAATCACTTGGATCCGACTCGCCTTTATTGTAACCTTTGATTATTTCCACACTTTTGCACTTTTTAAGAGATTATCTTAGTTATAGTAGTAGGCCCCTCTTTTGAAGGTGACGTTACCCTCAACCCAGTAGTTTGAGTCAGCAAGGATACAATCCTAAAGGGTTGGATTATTAAAAGATAATTAATTAAGTTATTAATGCGTAATGCGGTAGGCCCCTCTTTTGAAGGTGACGTTACCCTCGGCTATGTAGTTTGAGTCAGCAGGGATACAATCCTAAGTAGCCGGGTTAATGTTTTAATTGTAGTTTACATATGAGGGGATCAAGAAATTCGCACCCCCGCCATCCAATACCTGTGGGTATTGAAGGAGGTCCTACTATGCTTGACCCAGGTCCTTGCAGGATCTATACACTGAACAAGGCAAGAACCTTACCAAACCATTCCCTTAACCCCCGACCAGGTAGCCAACATATCTCTATATAGACCGTAGAGATATGAATGGTGTAAATCTTTTATTTTATATAGGCAGTAAAATAACGTCAAGACACCACGGACAAATGATAAGGAAGTTTCACCTTCAACATAAGAAATTAGTTATTAAAGTCATTAATACATAACCAAATAAAAAGTGCAAAAAGATTAAAAATAAAAAAGTATTACACTAAATGCTTCTCTTCACCAAGTGATGTAAGAGACTTAGGCAAACATGGCCTTTGATTGTCAAGAACTCTTACTATCAATCTTGGATCCCGAGACTACTACACACACTCTATGATGGATGATGGATGATGGTGGTGGATGTGGGTTGTGATGGTGGTGGAGGGTGGGTGAAGTGTGAGAGAGGTGGTTTGCCAAGGGATGCCTTTGAAGTGAACCAATCACCTCTATTTATAGCCTGCACAGAAGCCCGAACACGGCCCTGTGTCCATCCACTTTCTCTTTCTTCATTAATTGCAGTTTGTCTGCATTAGTTGACCACGCCCCCGTGTCCGCTGGGCACGGCCCCGTGTGCAGAAGCGTATCTGTACTATCAAGATTTGCTTGGATTCTGCGAATCTTAGCGTTGCCCACGGCCCCGTGTCCGCTGGGCATGCCCCCGTGTTGGGAAATAGAAGCTTCTACAACTTTGTCTTTTCTGCAGACACTTGGGCATGCCCCCGTGTTCAATGAGCACGGGGCGTGTTCAGCCCTCTGATCTCTTGTTTTTGCTTGGGAAGATGCTGTCGAGGGGTCGAGCATGCCATTTTTATTCCTTTTCTTGTATTATTGTTAGAATTGGCTGCATTTTTGCTTCTTTTGTTCATTTAAGCTCATTTAACCCTGAAAATACAAAAGGAAGACAAAAGCACACTTTTTCCAACATTAGTACTAAAAAAAGGGTTAGTTTTATGCCTCATTTGATGTAATTTATATGTTGCATTTTACACACATCAAATACCCCCACACTTGAATCTTTGCTTGTCCTCAAGCAAAACTCTTTATAATGTGGCTTACACTCCCAAATGGAATGGGTTGAAGAGAAGGTTTTGGGCTTGTCTTGAGTGTCGGGATTCCAAGATTTTTATTAGGTTTTATTTTTATTTTATTTACAATCCTATTCGTTATGATTTATTTAGAACACATAAGAGAAATTACTTATTTGGGCATAACATGCCTCTTTAAAATTCCATTTATATACAAGTTCACAAACCTCACGGGAGATCACTCAACACTCGGCCGAAGATGTATTTTTGTGAAACACTCGGGACCGCCATGGAACCTACTTCTACCATATGCTTGCCAAGCAATCAATCCTCCTCCTTTTTAACTATACACCTTTGTAAATATCAAGAGGACTTTGGGGAAGGGTTAGGCTTGGGTTAAAGGTATGTGGTTTTGGGTTAGTGGTTAGTAGAAAAGGGCGAAAAGCGTAAAAAGCGTCGGTTTTCGTAAAATTTGTATTTTTGTGACTTTTTATTCTAATGAAACATTTTTCAAACAAAGTTCTTTTTGATGAACTTGTTTGTTTATTGCTTGACTTCATCATCATTTTTTTTTATAAAGAATGTCACATGAAAGCCGAGCTTTTTACTAAAATAAAGGGTTTAAAATGAAAAAGGGTTTTGGTGGGTAAAAGGGTGTTTGTTTTGTGGGTTTAGAAATGAAAATGTTTAGGCTCAAAGGGGTTAACTAGGGGGATTTTGGGTAGGTGGTAAAAAAAAAGAAAATAATGGTGTTGAAAGAAAAAGGGTTAGTCCTAATGCCTTTATCATTTACTTACTTGGGTTTAAGTTGGTAAGGACCGGGAATGTATCATCATGGCAAGTTCTAGAGTTGTAAGAAACCAAGCGGCTATTCACACAAGAAATGAAAGATGAGCATTTAGTTTAAAGATGTGTATTTGTATGCTCAATAAAGGGTCAAAACTCACTTTTTGTGGGAATGGGTTTTTTAAAGTGATCAAGTATATATAATCAAATTTTAACTAGATTTGTCATGCCGTTTCATAATTTTCTAATGATGGTTCTTTTTATCACGACGCTATCGGTTGTAAATTTGTAAAAACATAAGCTTTTTAGGACTTGTTATTCCCAAATTAAACCAAGACAAGTAAAAAAAATGAAAAGTGTTTGAAAAAATTTGGGGTGTTTAGCGGTTCCAATAGAGTTTTGTGTAAGGCTTGTAATCAGGACTTGCAAAAATTCAAGGTTTTAGCATCCCCCCCCCCCCACAATTAAATTACACATTGTCCTCAATGTGTCCCAAAAATAAGTTTTTAGATTGATTGAATGTGTAAAAGGTGCGTTAAAACAAAATTTTATGTTACTGGGCATCTGGGCACGGCCCCGTGTCAGATAACCACGACCCTGTGGTCAGATTGCCAGTAACGAGGACTTACAGAAGGTGGACACGGGGGCGTGTCTGGTGAACACGACCCCGTGTTGAACAAAAGTCTGCAAAATTTTGACAATCAGCAGGTCTGGGCGATGGGCACGGGAGCGTGTCGGCTGAGCACGACCCCGTGTGGATAAACTGCAAAAATATAAAACAGGTTTCTGCCTTCGATTTTGCTTCCCTGGCTTTATTAGCGCTAATATCTTGGTGCATAAAGCTTCGTAGGTACCTGTTTTACTAATAAACACCACACCAAACAACATAACAAACATCCTAATTTACCAAAGTTTAATCATCCACACCACAAGTTAAAAAGAAAAGAAATGCAGAAAATAAAAAGTGTTAAGGAAGTAAATTGTTCAACAAGTGGCACGCAGGCCATAAATTCTTCATGAGATAAGAGGGTTAACCTGAGAGACCTCCAACCGTGTGATGCTACCTCCAACTCCTCCCGCTCAATCCATGTCCTTGTCTTCATCATCATCACCCCCTCCGTGGCCCGCCATATACTCCCGGATGTTTCCAATGTCATCCTGCATGTCGGAGATGTTCCTTTCTATCACTCCGACCCGGGCGTATGTGTTGCTGGCCATGTTGTAGGTGTTCCTGGTGCACATAAGGTTTTCCTGCAATAAATCATGTAAGCTTTGAAAGTTAGGAAAACCACCTCCTTGGGAGGAGGATTGACCCAGATCACCATGGTGCTGGTAGTGGTACTGGGGAGGAGGACGGATGTGTGAAACGTGTAGGACTAGAGCTTCTTGAGGGTTCCATGCATGCCCTTGAACCGTTTGAAATATGATCATCCTGTCATCTGCTTCATAAATCAGGTTCATGGAGCGGCAAATGACCATGTCGACTCTTCCCGACCATGGGCTCTTTTGAAAAGACCTCGGCATCCTAGCAACAAAGTGTTTAAAAAGGCGGTAAATCCACCCTCCAAAGAAGATAGGAGTCAGGGGAGTAGCAAGTTGGTTCCAGTGCATGTTATAGAGTAGCAGGTATGGAACATAAAGGTTGACACGGTTGTGGATGCAATGGAGGACTAGCAGATCCCGTAACCCTACAACACCGATGATGTCGTGTCACTGGCTAAGAGAGTAGGTGAGGACCCTGTGGATGTAGCGGTAAAGAGGGTCTCTCAACTGTGTGCTCTTAGTTCGGCTCAGGTTATAGTTGCCATCCCCTATTTGAGCCCAAGCAGCTTAGCGTTGATTTTCTCGAATCCTAGCCCAGTATATGCCATTTTAGTTTTACACCATTTTGAACCTTACACCTTTTTTACTCTCTGATCGAGGTTCTCGCCATTGAAAAATCTTCGTAAACTAAATCACACGTGTATATGTTGACATTTAAGAGATATACAGTCAAGAAAATCAAGAGCAATGATGATATATATGCGGATTAGACACCAAAAAATAAACACTCAAAAAATGGCTACAATTTAAGGAATGTGTTTAGTGACGGCCTCAGATTCCTAATTGATGCAGAAAGGTCTGGTGGCAACAAAAGCTGCTTCCAGTGTTTTCGTTCGACGATTCCATTCTTAGGTGGTGGGTTTGGCCCTTGTTCGTGTAACACGAATCCTAGCCCGGTATATCCCATTCTAGTTTTACACCTTGTGAACCTTACGCCTTTTTTACTCTCTAATCGAGGTTCTCGGCATTGAAAAATCTTTGTAAACTACATCACACGTGTATATGTTGACATTTAAGAGATATACAGTCAAGAAAATCAAGAGCAATGGTGATATACATACGGATTATACACCGAAAAATAAACTCTCAAAAAATGGCTACAATTTAAGGAATGTGTTTAGTGACGGCATCAGATTCCTAACTGATGGAGAATGGTCTGGTGGCAAGAAAAGCTGCTTCCAGGAGGTTGTCAAGTGTTTTCGCTCGACGATTCCATTCTTGGGTGGTTTGTTTGGCCCTTGTTCTTGTAACTCGAATCCTAACCCGGTATATCCCATTTTAGTTTTACACCATTGTGAACCTTACTTCTTTTTTACTCTCTGATCGAGGTTCTCGACATTGAAAAATCTTCGTAAACTAAATCACACGTGTATATGTTGACATTTAAGAGATACACAGTCAAGAAAATCAAGAGCAATGGTGATATATATGCTGAATAGACACCAAAAAATAAGCAACAAAAAAATGGCTACAATTTAAGGAATGTGTTTAGTGACGGCATCAGATTCCTAATTGATGGAGAAAGGTCTGATGGCAAGAAAAGCTGCTTCCAGGAGTTTGTCAAGTGTTTTCGCTCGACGATTCCATTCTTGAGTGGTTGGTTTGGCCCTTGTTCCTGTAACTCAAATCCTAGCCCGGTATATCCCATTTTAGTTTTACACCATTGTGAACCTTACACCCTTTTTACTCTCTGATCGAGGTTCTCGGCATTGAAAAATCTTGGTAAATTAAATCACACGTGTATATGTTGACATTTAAGAGATATACAGTCATGAAAATCAAGACCAAAGGTGATATATATGCGGATTAGACACCAAAAAATAAACACTCAAAAAATGGCTATAATTTAAGGAATGTGTTTAGTGACGGCATCAGATTCCTAATTAATGCAGAAAGGTCTGGTGCAAAGAAAAGCTGCTTCCAGGAGGTTGTCAAGAGTTATCGCTCGACGATTCCATTCTTGGGTGGTTGGTTTCGCCCTTGTTCCTGTAACTCGAATCCTAGCCCGGTATATCCCATTTTAATTTTACACCATTATGAACCTTACGCCTTTTTTACTCTCTGATCGAGGTTCTCGGCATTGAAAAATCTTCATAAACTAAATCACACGTGTATATTTTTGACATTTAAGAGATACACAGTCAAGAAAATCAAGAGCAAAGGTGATATATATGCGGATTAGACACCAAAAAATAAACACTCAAAAAATGGTTACAATTTAAGGAATGTGTTTAGTGACGACATCAGATTCCTAATTGATGCAGAAAGGTCTGGTGGTAAGAAAAGCTGCTTCTAGGAGGTTGTCAAGTGTTTTCGCTCGACAATTCCATTCTTGCGTGGTTGGTTTGGCGCTTGTTCTCGTAACACGAATCCTAGCCCATTATATCCCATTTTAGTTTTACACCTTTGTGAACCTTACATCCTTTTTACTCTCTGATCGAGGTTATCGACATTGAAAAATCTTCGTAAACTAAATCACACGTGTATATGTCTACATTAAAGAAATATACAATCAAGAAAATCAAGAACAACGGTGATATATATGCGGATTAGACACCAAAAAACTAAACACTCAAAAAATGGTTACAATTCAAGGAATGTGTTTAGTGACGCCATGAGATTCCTAATTGATGGAGAAAGGTCTGGTGGCAAGAAAAGCTGCTCCTAGGAGGTTGTCAAATGTTTTCGCTTGACGATTCCATTCTTGGGTGGTTGGTTTGTGTAACACCCCGAAAACGGGTTTGGTAATTAAACCCCGTTAATACTAGGAACGGGTAAAATACCGTTAGTGGTAAAATTAACCCGGTGAAAATTAGGATTTTAATAAATAATTTTATGTTAATAAAATTAGAAAGAGAATAAACGCTTTGAGAAAACGAAGCGTATATAAAGCCCGAGTTAACAGGACTTAGAAATACTACGGGTTATGACTTCCCCAAACCCATTAAGTAACTAGGGATATCAACCTAGTTGGTTAAGTGTTGTTAAAACAATAAAAGAAACAAGAAATAGATAACCCTTTAAATAACTTGGGTAAATTGAGGGACTAAACCTGGGTAAATGAGATAAAGTTTTATCAAAACAAAATAAATAAATAAAACACACACATACGTGTGTGTATGTCTGCGATTTTAACCAGAGCCAGGAAGGCTCTCTTGCTCAAAACCCTAAAGTGCCAAGAATCACCAAATTGAAGGGCAGAACTAGCTCAAATCAGATGCATGAACACGAATTCATGATCACCTAGTCATGGGGATTACAAGGTATGTCGAATTTTACGATTTGGTGATACTTTGAGATTATGATGAATAATCAAAATCGAAATTCTGGAATGAATGTTGAATCTATGAGTGTTGTTGTGACTATATCTTAGTTTAGAAACAAACCCTAGTAGAAAACATGATGAATTGTTGTCAAAACTAAGGATTTAATAATTAACCTACTATGAGCTAAGTGGGTTTTGATTTTTGTAGTAAAGATGATGATATGTTTATGCTAGAAATCATCATAGTTGATAGTAGAAACAAGGTACTTGAACAAATTAGGTGTTTGGGTACATAAATCATAATTGCTATGAAATGGGTTTAGTTGATTTGAAGAAATTAATGTTACATTGGTGTTTATAAACGCCATACTAACTCGTATGAATGAACTACTTGAACAAAATAGGGATTTTGTTAAGAGTTCATAATTGATTAGAAGTGAGTCTTGACACAAGAATTAAACTCGTGATTTATGATTGAGTTTAAAGAGAAAAATAGTCAAAGAATCATAAGGTGTGAAAGTCATGATTTGGGATGGCTAATCTAACAACCTTGTGAATAATGAATGATAGTTGGCGCTTAACAAGCTAGGTGAAGCTTGGGGAGAAAGCGGGACGAACGAGTCAAGCATAAAGGAAAAGCGTATTCGGGATGCAAGGTAAGTGTAATTTACACACTTATGTAGAATACTCGTTTATTCAATATGTTGTAAACGGATAACGATTGTTTTGGAAATATGGATTTTTGTTAAGATTTCCTTGTAGTGTAATCTAATAATGGGGGAAAAAGGGCAAAAATGGAAATTGGTCAAATGTCGACTAGTGTAAATCAAGGTTAAAAGGATACCCATAGCGTAAGCCGAAATGGGTTGAATTTTGTAAGAAAAGAGTTTAAAGAAAAAGGGTATGGTAATAAAATCCAGGATGGGATGGATGTATAGTTGGAAATCAAAAACGATGTTTTGATTAAATAGATAACGTTGGGCGTGTAGTCCAAACGGGTCGAATGGTGTTGATAACACCATTTGACAATATCGACTAATATGGTTGTCAAGTCTTATGCTAACAGGACCGATTAGCAAATCGGATAATTTCGTCTCTATTGATTGTGTGATAATGAAAACAAGGTATAAATCGGGTCTACTTGTTGATCCGGGCCAGGTACGCATATTCATGTTATAGTTAAAAATGCTATTTTGGTCGAATAAATGGGAAAGAGAGTCCTTCGTAGAAAAAAAGAACAAAATCGACCAAAACGCCCTTGTTGGCTAATTCGAACAAACAACCTTTAAAAGTTGTTTGGAAACGAGTTTTATGATTAGGTAAATACTTAGAATAAGTATAGAAGCTGAAAGAGGTATTATATTTAGTTAAATGGCACTATTTGAGTTTTGCCGTAAAATATTGATTCTAGAGGTAAAATTTGGGTTATATAAGATCACCACAATAAACCCACCTTAAATACAGTCGAGGTGGGATATTAGGGTAAGAAATGTGGTGATGGAATGCTAGAAGCAATCGAAAGCGTTTTTAGGCTCGAAAGTGCTTAAATACCCTTAACGGGTCAAAATAAGCATCCAAGTAAAAATGGGTTTAATTTGAGTAATAAACTGGCGATTAGAATCTAATATGATAGATAACATTAAGTTGAAGAAGTATATGTGATATGAGGGTCAAATAAACACGTTTGATGGTGAAATTACGAACGTGTCAAAAGTTGGCAAAAAGGGTAATAAACCGAAGAGTTAAAAGTCTGAAAAATTATTATGTTGGATGTTGGATTTTAACTCCATTAGATAGAGAATTAAATTACGGACACGTAGGAAAAAGAATCGGGTGAAACGGACCAATAACGAAGAAGTTATGGCCGTTTCCGTAAAGTATAGCGTTGCTGGGAAAATGCAGGTCACAGCTCTGAATCTACTGGAAAAGGCACTCCCCCGCGCCACGCGAAGGGAGACCTGAATTATGTCGCGACACGCGACAGGTTGACGCGGCCTGCGTCATATATCGTTTAAGTTCACGCGGCCCGCGAGAACTATAAATTCCGGAAATTTTGTTTTATTTTGTTGTATGAAGCAAGAAACTTGTTTAAGCTAGTGTTTAAGGTATCAAGACTAACTTTTAAGTTGGTTATGATCACAGGTTAATATCAAGAGTTCCCGGATGAAGATCAAGCAGCGTACAAGAATCGAACACACTAGAATGAAGCTTCCGCACGTTGTTTCGTCGTAAATTTTAAACGACAATTCGTTAGATATTAAATTGTAATATTTTCAAATTGTAAAAGTTTTAATTCACTCGTACTTTGACAGTAATTACTTATAATCTCATAATTGTTTTCGTAATATATACGAAAACCCTTAAATAAATTAGACGGGTGTTACAAGTTGGTATCAGAGCCTTGGTTTAAGAGATTCAAGTATGGCGGGAAAGCTATGCTTGGACTTAAACCTTACGCTCTTGATAAAAATTGGTGTTCGGTTCAAGGCTTGATCGCAAATCCGGTAAGTACATGTATGTTAATAGTTTAGCATGCTAAAGTGTTGTAAACAACAGATAGGGCTATCGTGTGATACACATTACCCCAATTAAAATGATTGAAATAGTTGACGAAAATACGCGCGTTGACGCGTATAGTAGAAAAAGCCTTGTATTATAATACGGGCGATTATTGAAGTTGACGTTACTAACTTTTGTGAATGTTTTAATTGAAGGACACTCGCGTTTGAAGATGATGAGAGTCAAACGAATTATGGATATGATGATAGAACGGTCCGAAGTATGACAAGAGGAGCATGCTCACCGAGAACTAAATCGCGTAACGACCGCGAACAAGGTTAATGGCAAGGAACGCCCGTAGGGGCAAACATTACCAGGTGCACATTTTAAATAATCGCACAAATAGTAATATGCAACAAATAAGTAGAAATTGAAAGTTGCATATGTAGATTAAAAACTTGGAAAAACCCGAATAGAAAATGTATTCGGGATATTGTTTCCAAGAGAAACAAATAGAGGCGTTACTTACATAGGGCGTGATGTGAAAACTATAAAAAGGTCATGTGTATCATGTGTTAATCGCTTACTCTGGCCAAGTAAGTAGTGGCATATGATACCATGAACTTCTTATGGCGGACACGTTTACATCCGATGTAGTAAGGGCGGGGTGAATGGGACTAACTTAAAAGTACCCAAATGAATCAAATGAGCAAAATATTTGATAATAATGTAAACGCACAGCCGGGTGACGGAAGCGTATTACATTAGGATGGTGAGCCTGAGTGAAGGGACAAAGATAAATGTAAAAGGATTAAGGTATGCAATTGGGAGGGGTGTGCTTGCACTCGAACCCGGAGAATGCAAATATGACTCTTAACGGGCCAATTTTGTAAAACGTCAAATTTGAGAACAAAGTAGGAATATAAAAGCGAAACGAAGTCATAATGCATACTGTAAGGGTTGCAATAATAACGACTTCGGTAAAACACCCGGTTGGTGGGTAAGGATTTAAACGCATGCGTAGACTGAGAAACAGGAACGCGAAATAGAAAGTCAAAAGACTCGGAACATGAGTCATGACTAAAAGATGACAAGAATTTTCACAAACATAAATTTTGATAAACAATTGCGTTCGACTAGTTAAAAGTCGAACGGGCCGAACAAAGATTGAAAATTGACGTTCACCAGCGATAAAATTTCACACGAACAAGTCAAACGAATTAAATATATGATGACGCTTGCTAATGTAAGTAGGCGCGGATAGAATAAGTAAAAGTGTGAGATGTTAACTAACCTATGTAAAGGGTTATGGGCGTTAAGAACGTTAAGATAAAAGAACCCGGGTAATGGGTTGTATAGAAGTATAAGTATGAACCAGGAAACGGTAAGCGTAGAACAAACTGACGCGTAAATAACGTTAGAAGTCGCAAAGTCGGAAAAGATGGTCCGAAAGCAAATAAATGAAACCTTAGACTACGGTCAAGGTCAACTAAAGTTCAAAAGAAAAATTTAATAATTCCAAACATAACAAAGGATGTTTTAAAGCTATATATGTATAAATAGACAATGGAATAAAGACTAGAATAAAAGATGATCTGCGGGATCATCATAACTTACGGGACATTAATTAGTGTAAAGGTCTACGGAGCCAAAATGACCTACGGGTCATGAATAGAAGCAAAGGGATCATAAGGGCCTCGTCTTAAAGAGATGAAAGCCTAAGGAAATAGCCTACGAGGTTAAGCGAAGGAAACTACGGGTCAATTGTGAAAGGTGAGGGAATTTGTTACGATTCCCCGCGTAAGACGAGAACGGAAAACAATAAATTATGGGTTGTCAATTTCCTTGATATGAGTAATCAACATAGTTAAAGAGAGAAACGTTAAACTAAAATTCAGTTTTAGTAAGAAATAACGTTTTTACAAACATAAATTCTGATAGGAATTTAAATAATAAGTATGAAAGATACAAGTCTTGACACTGATAATTGCAAGACAATATATATTCGAAAGGTGATATTTTCGAAAATGAAAAGGTTGATATAAAATAAACATGACGTGACACGATCACGGTCAAGAAATGCAATGTGAAGTGGAATCACATTATAACCAAGCGAGCGGCAAAAAGAAACCGGACTAATAAGTCTAGTTAGTGAAACCGGTTAAGGTCAGCAATTCAAGTTAAGAAATTTGGTTTGCTTGTAAGCGGTAAATTCGGTATAACTAAACCGAATAAATAAATTTGAAAATAAAAGGATTTGTTGCTAAAAGTGAAAGATTTCACTAAAGACCTTTAAACGGGTCAAAGTAACGGATTCATAAAGAATTCGATGGTATATGAAAGCGATGAATATCGCTAAGTTGATTAAACTAGTGGAAATAACGAGATTATGTTATTCAAGTCGCATTATGTCATGTAAGATACGTAGACAATTATTAGCCAAAAAGATGTTACCATACTTTTCTGGTAATACTAACAATTGGTTAAAAGTATAAGTAATGTTTAAAGGAATTCTTGGCTCAAATACATTGAGTGTAAACTCAATGAATTATATCATAAAAGGTTTCGAGGACGAAACCTCTTTAAGGGGGGTAGACTTGTAACACCCCGAAAACGGGTTTGGTAATTAAACCCCGTTAATACTAGGAACGGGTAAAACACCGTTAGTGGTAAAATTAACCCGGTGAAAATTAGGATTTTAATAAATAATTT
Source organism: Helianthus tuberosus (assembly GCA_030545235.1). Taxonomy (NCBI): domain Eukaryota; kingdom Viridiplantae; phylum Streptophyta; class Magnoliopsida; order Asterales; family Asteraceae; genus Helianthus; species Helianthus tuberosus. Next base: position 23,601 of record JARYGA010038452.1, read on the forward strand.
TATGTTAATAAAATTAGAAAGAGAATAAACGCTTTGAGAAAACGAAGCGTATATAAAGCCCGAGTTAACGGGACTTAGAAATACTACGGGTTATGACTTCCCCAAACCCATTAAGTAACTAGGGATATCAACCTAGTTAGTTAAGTGTTGTTAAAACAATAAAAGAAACAAGAAATAGATAACCCTTTAAATAACTTGGGTAAATTGAGGGACTAAACCTGGGTAAATGAGATAAAGTTTTATCAAAACAAAATAAATAAATAAAACACACACATACGTGTGTGTATGTCTGCGACTTTAACCAGAGCCAGGAAGGCTCTCTTGCTCAAAACCCTAAAGTGCCAAGAATCACCAAATTGAAGGGCAGAACTAGCTCAAATCAGATGCATGAACACGAATTCATGATCACCTAGTCATGGGGATTACAAGGTATGTCGAATTTTACGATTTGGTGATACTTTGAGATTATGATGAATAATCAAAATCGAAATTCTGGAATGAATGTTGAATCTATGAGTGTTGTTGTGACTATATCTTAGTTTAGAAACAAACCCTAGTAGAAAACATGATGAATTGTTGTCAAAACTAGGGATTTAATAATTAACCTACTATGAGCTAAGTGGGTTTTGATTTTTGTAGTAAAGATGATGATATGTTTATGCTAGAAATCATCATAGTTGATAGTAGAAACAAGGTACTTGAACAAATTAGGTGTTTGGGTACATAAATCATAATTGCTATGAAATGGGTTTAGTTGATTTGAAGAAATTAATGTTACATTGGTGTTTATAAATGCCATACTAACTCGTATGAATGAACTACTTGAACAAAATAGGGATTTTGTTAAGAGTTCATAATTGATTAGAAGTGAGTCTTGACACAAGAATTAAACTCGTGATTTATGATTGAGTTTAAAGAGAAAAATAGTCAAAGAATCATAAGGTGTGAAAGTCATGATTTGGGATGACTAATCTAACAACCTTGTGAATAATGAATGATAGTTGGCGCTTAACAAGCTAGGTGAAGCTTGGGGAGAAAGTGGGACGAACGAGTCAAGCATAAAGGAAAAGCGTATTCGGGATGCAAGGTAAGTGTAATTTACACACTTATGTAGAATACTCATTTATTCAATATGTTGTAAACGGATAACGATTGTTTTGGAAATATGGATTTTTGTTAAGATTTCCTTGTAGTGTAATCTAATAATGGGGGAAAAAGGGCAAAAATGGAAATTGGTCAAATGTCGACTAGTGTAAATCAAGGTTAAAAGGATACCCATAGCGTAAGCCGAAATGGGTTGAATTTTGTAAGAAAAGAGTTTAAAGAGAAAGGGTATGGTAATAAAATCCGGGATGGGATGGATGTATAGTTGGAAATAAAAAACGATGTTTTGATTAAATAGATAACGTTGGGCGTGTAGTCCAAACGGGTCGAATGGTGTTGATAACACTATTTGACAATATCGACTAATCTGGTTGTCAAGTCTTATGCTAACAGGACCGATTAGCAAATCGGATAATTTCGTCTCTATTGATTGTGTGATAATGAAAACAAGGTATAAATCGGGTCTACTTGTTGATCCGGGCCAGGTACGCATATTCATGTTATAGTTAAAAATGCTATTTTGGTCGAATAAATGGGAAAGAGAGTCCTTCGTAGAAAACAAGAACAAAATCGACCAAAACGCCCTTGTTGGCTAATTCGAACAAACAACCTTTAAAAGTTGTTTGGAAACGAGTTTTATGATTAGGTAAATACTTAGAATAAGTATAGAAGCTGAAAGAGGTATTATATCTAGTTAAATGGCACTATTTGAGTTTTGTCGTAAAATATTGATTCTAGAGGTAAAATTTGGGTTATATAAGATCACCACAATAAACCCACCTTAAATACAGTCGAGGTGGGATATTAGGGTAAGAAATGTGGTGATGGAATGCTAGAAGCAATCGAAAGCTGACGTGATTGTCGTGGTCACGCAAATTTAATCCAAATACAACTATATAGATAGTGGCAAGTGGGTATCGAACACAGGGAGTTTGTGGAAAATGTGTTATTTCAAAGTTTATCTAAATTTTAACTAAATTAATCTAATTGCAAGAGAAATAAAATTCAAGAGTTTATGTGAGTGAATTGGTTTTAGACTAAATTAACTAAGTAAATTGCAAGAGAAAAGTTTGGTTGTAAGCAAATTAGAGACAAATGACCGTTTGGTTGTAAGCAAATTAGAGACAAATGACCATCCTAGATTTCCGGTTTGTATCGACATTCATATTATCATTCCACTAGAAAGAACTACATAGACATAGCTCATGTGTGATTACTTGCAGTGATGAAAGGGAACTAAGTACTCAGATTCCTAGAACGTGAGGTTGTTACCCGATGATCAATCAACCCTTACCCAATCCTAATTATACCCATGATATCTCGATTGCCAACGGCACCAAGAACGTATGGTTTCAAACTAGATTAACATAAGAATTAACAAGTTACTAACAAACAATCACACACCATAACAAACCAACCATAAAGATAAGGATTGCTATTCTAGAAATTCGGAAACCAAATACAAAATGTCTCAAACAAACCTTCAATCTAGGACAATCATAAAGTGTTTAGCCACACATGGCTCGAATCAACATCATAACAAAGATAGTATTGTTCATACGGATCAAAGACACAAACCTAATGTTAGAGATTGTCCAAAACCAAGCAAGAACACCAAAATTCGCCCCTAGTGAGTTCCAAAACCGACCAATGATGAGAAGACTTCAAAAGACACAATCAAAACCAACTTAATGTGGCAGTTACATAAAATCCGCAGACACCACCGTAATTTACGGCTCCACCGTAAATTACGGTGGACATAATATTATTACGGTGCATATAGACTGATTTACGGTGGCCTCCAAACCAAAATAGGTCCACCGTAAATTACGGTGAGACCGTAATTTACGGTATCAACCTAACTTTTGTTCTTTGTTCCTCACAAATGCTGCCGCCAATAGTCACGTGTTGTTGATTGATGTTGTCAGCTCCCAAAACCAAAATAGTAATGATGAATGTTGTTGACTCTTGCTTCTTTGTGATAATGTTGTTGACCAAAAAAAAACCCCCCTAAGACTAAAGGGTATGGAGAGGATGGGCTCGGATGGGTTGAGCCGCCACGTAGGCGCCACGTAGGAGTGGCTTGGATGGGATGAACCTAGAGGGGTGGAGAGGGATGGAGGATGAGGCCCCACAACAATAAAAAAATATAAAATTTTAGAGAGAGATATAGAGAGAGGAGAGACAAAGATAGAGAGAGAGAAGAAAGGAGGCTCGTCTGAATCGGCGTGGGGGAGACGAATGAGCCGGGCCGGGGCTAAGGGGGGCGGTGTGGGGGCTCGGCGCCGGACCTAGCCGGGGCTAGCCGACCCCCATACCCATTAGTCTAAGTCACGTACAAGATTTGTTGAGAGGTGATGTTTATCTCAATTGTTTACGTGATGATGATCATTATTATTCCAACTTCCAAGTGAAAACCGTATGTCTGCCGCCCACTAATGATGATGTTGTTGATTTAACTGTTGACTTTTATGTGATGATCCCTCAATATGTCGGCTCCCCTTGTGATGATAATGATTATGTTGATGATGTCTTATGATGGCCCCCCACGTGATGCCTCCTTCACAAAAGTCCAAAATGTGCCGCCAAGTCCAATTGTCCACAGCCCACATTTGCGCATGAAGTCCAAAGTCAGCCATGATGATGATTTGATATAATTGCAGATGATGTTTGCTGTTGTTTGGCGGCCCAATTATAGGAGTCCATGTGCGGCCCACAACTCCAAGAACATGTGCAGCCCCCCTTCACATGATCGGCCCAATGGTGTGCTTGTTGATGATGATTATTTAAAAACCAACAACAATCCTCCAAGTCCAAGGGTGCTTTGACTTTAGTGAATGGCAAAGCCACGTGATGATGATGTTTTTTTTTATATCATGGTCCAATCAAAAAGTCCCATTCCCATGTGCGCTTCTTTTTATGTCACCGTAGCTTACGTGTTCCAATTTAACCGAATTAAGCGATTAACCTGTAAAATAACAATCTCGCATAGTTATCACATTCGCAATAAATAACCGTGTAAAATATGGGATATGCACGTATTTAGCTCATTTAAGGGTTGTCCTACGGACCACCCGTCAAAAGCGTTTTTAGGCTCGAAAGTGCTTAAATACCCTTAACGGGTCAAAATAAGCATCCAAGTAAAAATGGGTTTAATTTGAGTAATAAACTGGCGATTTGAATCTAATATGATCGATAACATTAAGTTGAAGAAGTATATGTGATATGAGGGTCAAATAAACACGTTTGATGGTGAAATTACGAACGGGTCAAAAGTTGGCAAAAAGGGTAATAAACCGAAGAGTTAAAAGTCTGAAAAATTATTATGTTGGATGTTGGATTTTAACTCCATTAGATAGAGAATTAAATTACGGACATGTAGGAAAAAGAATCGGGTGAAACGGACCAATAACGAAGAAGTTATGGCCGTTTCCGTAAAGTATAGCGTTGCTGGGAAAATGCAGGTCACAGCTCTGAATCTGCTGGAAAAGGCACTCCCCCGCGCCACGCGAAGGGAGACCTGAATTATGTTGCGACACGCGACAGGTTGACGCGGCCCGCGTCATATATCGTTTAAGTTCACGCGGCCAGCGAGAACTATAAATTCCGGGAATTTTGTTTTATTTTGTTTTATGAAGCAAGAAACTTGTTTAAGCCAGTGTTTAAGGTATCAAGACTAACTTTTAAGTTGGTTATGATCACAGGTTAATATCAAGAGTTCCCGGATGAAGATCAAGCAACGTACAAGAACCGAACACACTAGAATGAAGCTTCCGCACGTTGTTTCGTCGTAAATTTTAAACGACAATTCGTTAGATATTAAATTGTAATATTTTCAAATTGTAAAAGTTTTAATTCACTCGTACTTTGACAGTAATTACTTATAATCTCATAATTGTTTTCGTAATATATACGAAAACCCTTAAATAAATTAGACGGGTGTTACAGTTTGGCCCTTGTTCCGGTAACTCGAATCCTAACCCGGTATGTCCCATTTTAGTTTTACACCATTGTGAACCTTACGCCTTCTTTTCTCTCTGATCGAGGTTCTCGGCATTGAAAAATCTTCGTAAACTAAATCTCACATGTATATGTTGACATTTAAGAGATATACAGTCAAGAAAATCAAGAGCAATGGTGATATATATGCGGATTAGACACCAAAAAATAAACACTTAAAAAATGGCTACAATTTAAGGAATGTGTTTTGTGACGACATCAGATTCCTAATTGATGGAGAAAGATCTGGTGGCATGAAAAGCTGCTTCCAGGAGGTTATCAAGTGTTTTCGCTCGACGATTCCATTCTTGGGTGGTTGGTTTGGCCCATGTTCCTATAACTCGAATCCAAGCCCGATATATCCCATTTTAGTATTATACCATTGTTAACCTTACGCCTTTTTTTACTCTCTGATCGAGGTTCTCGGCATTGAAATATATTCGTAAACTAAATCACATGTGTATATGTTGACTTTTAAGAGATATACAGTCAAGAAAATCAAGAGCAATGGTGAAATATATGCGGATTAGACACCAAAAATAAACACTTAAAAATGGCTACAATTTAAGGAATGTGTTTAGTGACGACAACAGATTCCTAATTGATGGAGAAAGGTCTGGTGGCAAGAAAAGCTACTTCCAGGAGGTTGTCAAGTGTTTTCGCTCGACGATTCCCTTCTTGGGTGGTTGGTTTAGCCCTTATTCTCGTAATTTGAATCCTAGCCCGGTATATCCCATTCTAGTTTTACACCATTGTAAACCTTACGCCTTTTTTACTCTCTGATCGAGGTTCTCGGCATTGAAAAATCTTCGTAAACTAAATCACACGTGTATATGTTGACATTTAAGAGATATACAGTCAAGAAAATCAAGAGCAATGGTGATATATATGCGGATTAGACACCAAAAAATAAACACTAAAAAAATGGCTACAATTTAAGCAATGTGTTTAGTGACGACATCAGATTCCTAGTTGATGGAGAAAGGTCTGGTGGCAAGAAAAAACTGCTTTCAGGAGGTTGTCAAGTATTTTCGCTCGACGATTCCATTCTTGGGTGGTTGGTTTGGCCCTTGTTCCTGTTACTCAAATCCTAACCCGGTATATCCCAATTTAGTTTTACAATATTGTGAACCTTAGGCCTTTTTTACTCTCTGATCGAGGTTCTCGTCATTAAAAAATCTTCGTAAACTAAATCACACGTGTATATGTTGACATTTAAGAGATATACAGTCAAGAAAATCAAGAGCAATGGTGATATATATTCGGATTAGACAACAAAAAATAAACACCCAAAAAATAGCTACAATTTAAGGAATGTGCTTAGTGACGGCATCAGATTCCTATTTGATGGAGAAAGGTCTGGTGGCAGGAAAAGCTGCTTCAAGGAGGTTGTCAAGTGTTTTCACTCGACGATTCTATTCTTGGGTGGTTGGTCTGGCCCTTGTTCATGTAACCCGAATCCTAGCCCGGTATATCCCATTTTAGTTTTACACCATTGTGAACCTTACGCCTTTTTTACTCTCTGATCGAGGTTCTCGGAATTGAAAAATCTTCGTAAACTAAATCACACGTGTATATGTTGACATTTAAGAGATATACAGTCAAAAAAATCAAGAGCAATGGTGATATATACGCGGATTAGACACAAAAAAATAAACACTCAAAAAATGGCTACAATTTAAGGAATGTGTTTAGTGACGACATTAGATTCCGAATTGAGGGAGAAAGGTCTGGTGGGAAGAAAAGCTGGTTACAGGAGGTTGTCAATTGTTTTCGCTCGACGATTCCATTCTTGGGTGGTTGGTTTGGCCCTTGTTCCTGTAACTCGAATCCTAGCCCGGTATATCCTATTCTAGTTTTACACCACTGTGAACTTTACGCATTTTTTTCTCTCTGATCGAGGTTTCTCGGCATTGAAAAATCTGCGTAAACTAAATCACACGTGTATATGTTGACATTTAAGAGATATACAGTCAAGAAAATCCAGAGCAGTGGTGATATATACGCGGATTAGACACAAAAAAATAAACACTCAAAAAATGGCTACAATTTAAGGAATGTGTTTAGTGACGACATCAGATTCCGAATTGATGGAGAAAGGTATGGTGGCAAGAAAAGCTGGTTACAGGAGGTTTTCAAGTGTTTTCGCTCGACGATTCCATTCTTGGGTGGTTGGTTTGGCCCTTGTTCCTGTAACTCGAATCCTAGCCCGGTATATCGCATTCTAGTTTTACACCACCGTGAACTTTACGCCTTTTTTTCTCTCCGAATGAGGTTCTCGGCATTGAAAAATCTTCTTAAACTAAATCACACGTGTATATGTTGACATTTAAGAGAAATACAGCCAAGAAAATCAAGAGCAATGGTGATATATATGCGGATTAGACACCAAAAAATAAACACTCAAAAAATGGCTACAATCTAAGGAATGTGTTTAGTGACGGCATTAGATTCCTAATTGTTGGAGAAAGGTCTGGTGGCAAGAAAAGCTGCTTCCAGGAGGTTGTCAAGTGTTTTCGCTTGACGAATCCTTTCTTGGGTGATTGGATTGGCCCTTGTTCCTGGAACTCAAATCCTAGCCCGGTATATCCCATTTTAGTTTTACACCATTGAGAACCTTACGCCTTTTTTACTCTCTGATCGAGGTTCTAGGCATTGAAAAATCTTCGTAAAGTAAATCACATGTGTATATGTTGACATTTAAGAGATATTCAGTCAAGAAAATCAAGAGCAAAGGTGATATATATGCGGATTAGACACCAAAAAATAAACAATCAAAAAATGGCTACAATTTAAGAAACGTGTTTAGTGACGGCGTCAGATTCCTAATTGATGCAGAAAGGTCTGGTGGCAAGAAAGGCTGCTCACAGGAGGTTGTCAAGTGTTTTTGCTCGACGATTCCATTCTTGGGTGGTTGGTTTGCCCCTTGTTCCAATAATTTGAATCCTAGCCCGGTATATCCCGTTTTAGTTTCAAACCATTGTGAACCTTACGCCTTTTTTATTCTCTGATCGAGGTTCTCGACATTGAAAAAACTTCGAAAACTAAATCACACATGTCTATGTTGACATTTAAGAGATATACAGTCAAGAAAATCAAGAGCAATGGTGATATATATGCGGATTAGACACCAAAAAATAAACACTCAAAAAATGGCTACAATTTAAGAAATGTGTTTAATGACGGCATCAGATTCCTAATTGATAGAGAAAGGTCCGGTGGCAAGAAAATCTGCTTCCAGGAGGTTGTCAAGTGTTTTCGCTCGACAATTCCATTCTTGGGTGGTTGGTTTGGCCCTAGTTCCAGTAACTCGAATCCTAGCCCAATATATCCCATTTTAGTTTTACACCATTGTGAACCATACGGCTTTTTTACACTCTGATCGAGGTTCTCGGCATTGAAAAATCTTCGTAAACTAAATCACACGTGTATATGTTGACATTTAAGAGATATACAGTCAAGAAAATTAAAAGGAATGGTGATATTATGCGGATTAGACACCCAAAGATAAACACTAAAAAATGGCTACAATTTAAGGATTGTGTTTAGTGACGGCATCAGATTCCGGTTTAATCGAGAAAGGTCTGGTGGCAAGAAAAGCTACTTCCAGTAGGATGTCAAGTGTTTTCGTACGACGATTCCATTCTTGGGTGGTTGGTTTGGCCCTTGTTCCTGTAACTCGAATCCTAGCCGATATATCCCATTTTAGTTTTACACCATTGTGAACCTTACGCCTTTTTTACTCTCTGATCGAAGTTCTCGGCATTGAAAAATCTTCATAAACTAAATCACACATGTATATGTTGACATTTAACAGATATACCGTCAAGAAAATCAAGAGCAATGGTGATATATATGCAGTTTACACACCAAAGATAAACACTTAAAAATGGCTACAATTTAAGGATTGTGTTTAGTGACGGCATCAGATTCCGGTTTAATCGAGAAAGGTCTGGTGGCAAGAAAAGCTACTTCCAGTAGGATGTCAAGTGTTTTCGTACGACGATTCCATTCTTGGGTGGTTGGTTTGGCCCTTGTTCCTGTAACTCGAATCCTAGCCGATATATCCCATTTTAGTTTTACACCATTGTGAACCTTACGCCTTTTTTACTCTCTGATCGAAGTTCTCGGCATTGAAAAATCTTCGTAAACTAAATCACCCGTGTATATTTTGACATTTAAGAGATATACAATCAAGAAAATCAAGAGCTACGGTGATATATATGCGGATTAGACACCAAAAATAAACACTCAAAAAATGGCTACATTTAAGGAATGTGTTTAGTGAAAGCATTAGATTCTTAATTGATGGAGAAAGGTCTGGTGGCAAGAAAAGCTGCTTCCAGGAGGTTGTCAAGTGTTTTCGCTTGACGATTCCATTCTTGGGTGGTTGGTTTGGCACTTGTTTCCTAGAACTGGAATCCTAGCCTGGTATATCCCATTCTAGTTTTACACCATTGTGAAACTTACACCTTTTTTACTCTCTGATCGAGGTTCTCAACATTGAAAAATATTCGTAAACTAAATCACACGTGTATATGTTAACATTTAAGACATATACAGTAAAGAAAATCAAGAGCAATGGTGATATATATGCGGATTAGACACCAAAAAATAAACACTAAAAATGGCTACAATTTAAGGAATGTGTTTAGTGACGACATCAGATTCGTAATTGATGGAGAAAGGTCTGGTCGTAAGAAAAACTGCTATCAGAAGGTTGTTAAGTGTTTTCGCTCGACGATTCCATTCTTGGGTGGTTGGTTTGGCACTTGCTCTCGTAACTAGAATCCTAGCCCGTTATATCCCATTTTCGTTTTACACCATTGCGAACCATACGCCTTTTTTACTCTCAGATCGAGGTTCTCGGCATTGAAAAATCTTCATAAACTAAATCACACATGTATATGTTGACATTTAACAGATATACCATCAAGAAAATCAAGAGCAATGGTGATATATATGCGGATTACACACCAAAAAATAAACACTCAAAAATGGCTACAATTTAAGGAATGTGTTTTGTGACGGCATCAGATTCCTAATTGATGCAGAAAGGTCTGGTGGCAAGAAAAGCTGCTTCGAGGAGGTTGTCAAGTGTTTTCGCACGACGATTCCATTCTTGGGTGGTTGGTTTGGCTCTTGTTCCTGTAACTCGAATCCTAGCCCGGTATATCCCATTTTAGTTTTACACCATTGTGAACCTTACGCCTTTTTTACTCTCTGATCGAGTTTCTCAGAATTGAAAAATCTTCATAAACTAAATCACACGTGTATATTTTGACATTTAAGAGATATACAGTCAAGAAAATCAAGAGCAATGGTGATATATATGCGGATTAGACACCAAAATATAAACACTAAAAAAATGGCTACAATTTAAGGAATGTGTTTAGTGACGACATCAGATTCCTAATTGATGGAGAATGGTCTGGTGGCAAGAAAAGCTGCTTCCAGGAGGTTATCAAGTGTTTTCGCTTGACGATTCCATTCTTGGGTGGTTGGTTTGGCCCTTGTTCCTGGAACTCGAATCCTAGCCCGGTATATCCCATTCTAGTTTTACACCATTGTGAAACTTACACCTGTTTTACTCTTTGATCGAGGTTCTCGGTATTGAAAAATCTACGTAAACTAAATCACACCTGTATATGTTGACTTTAAGAGATATACAGTCAAGAAAATCAAGAGCAATGGTGATATATATGCGGATTAGACACCAAAAAATAAACGCTAAAAAATGGCTACAATTTAAGGAATGTGTTTAGTGACGGCATCAGATTCCTAATTGATGGAGAAAGGTCAGGTGGAAAGAAAAGCTGCTTCCAGGAGGTTGTTAAGTGTTTTCGCTCGACTATTCTATTCTTGGGTGGTTGGTTTGGCCCTTGTTCTCGTAACTCGAATCCTAGCCCGATATATCCCATTTTAGTTTTACACCATTGTGAACCTTACGCCTTTTTTACTCTCTGATCGAGGTTCTCGGCATTGAAAAATCTTCGTAAACTAAATCACTCGTGTATATGTTAACATTTAAGAGATATACAGTCAAGAAAATCAAGAGCAATGGTGATATATATGCGGATTAGACACCAAAAAATAAACACTAAAAATGGCTACAATTTAAGGAATGTGTTTAGTGACGACATCAGATTCGTAATTGATGGAGAAAGGTCTGGTGGCAAGAAAAATTGCTATCAGAAGGTTGTTAAGTGTTTTCGCTCGACGATTCCATTCTTGGGTGGTTGGTTTGGCACTTGCTCTCGTAACTAGAATCCTAGCCCGTTATATCCCATTTTCGTTTTACACCATTGTGAACCATACGACTTTTTTACTCCTGATCGAGGTTCTCGGCGTTGAAAAATCTTCGTAAACTAAATCACACGTGTATATGTTGACATTTAAGAGATATACAGTCAAGAAAATTAAGATGAATGGTGATATTATGCGGATTAGACACCCAAAGATAAACACTCAAAAATGCCTACAATTTAAGGATTGTGTTTAGTGACGGCATCAGATTCCGGTTTAATCGAGAAAGGTCTGGTGGCAAGAAAAGCTACTTCCAGGAGGATGTCAAGTGTTTTCGCACGACAATTCCATTCTTGGGTGGTTGGTTTGGCCCTTGTTCCTGTAACTCGAATCCTAGCCGATATATCCCATTTTAGTTTTACACCATTGTGAACCTTACGCCTTTTTTACTCTCTGATCGAAGTTCTCGGCATTGAAAAATCTTCGTAAACTAAATCACCCGTGTATATTTTGACATTTAAGAGATATACAATCAAGAAAATCAAGAGCAATGGTGATATATATGCGGATTAGACACCAAAAATAAACACTCAAAAATGGCTACATTTAAGGAATGTGTTTAGTGAAAGCATTAGATTCTTAATTGATGGAGAAAGGTCTGGTGGCAAGAAAAGCTGCTTCTAGGAGGTTGTCAAGTGTTTTCGCTTGACGATTCCATTCTTGGGTGGTTGGTTTGGCACTTGTTCCTAGAACTGGAATCCTAGCCTGGTATATCCCATTCTAGTTTTACACCATTGTGAAACTTACACCTTTTTTACTCTCTGATCGAGGTTCTCAACATTGAAAAATATTCGTAAACTACATCACACGTGTATATGTTAACATTTAAGAGATATACAGTAAAGAAAATCAAGAGCAATGGTGATATATATGCGGATTAGACACCAAAAAATAAACACTAAAAATGGCTACAATTTAAGGAATGTGTTTAGTGACGACATCAGATTCGTAATTGATGGAGAAAGGTCTGGTGGCAAGAAAAACTGCTATCAGAAGGTTGTTAAGTGTTTTCGCTCGACGATTCCATTCTAGGGTGATTGTTTTGGCACTTGCTCTCGTAACTAGAATCCTAGCCCGTTATATCCTATTTTCGTTTTACACCATTGCGAACCATACGCCTTTTTTACTATCTGATCGAGGTTCTCGGCATTGAAAAATCTTCATAAACTAAATCACACATGTATATGTTGACATTTAACAGATATACCGTCAAGAAAATCAAGAGCAATGGTGATATATATGCGGATTACACACCAAAAAATAAACACTCAAAAAATGGCTACAATTTAAGGAATGTGTTTTGTGACGGCATCAGATTCCTAATTGATGCAGAAAGGTCTGGTAGCAAGAAAAGCTGCTTCCAGGAGGTAGTCAAGTGTTTTTGCACGACGATTCCATTCTTGGGTGGTTGGTTTGGCTCTTGTTCCTGTAACTCGAATCCTAGCCCGGTATATCCCATTTTAGTTTTACACCATTGTGAACCTTACGCCTTTTTACTCTCTGACCGGGTTTCTCAGAATTGAAAAATCTTCATAAACTAAATCACACGTGTATATTTTGACATTTAAGAGATATACTGTCAAGAAAATCAAGAGCAATGGTGATATATATGCGGTTTAGACACCAAAATATAAACACTAAAAAAATGGCTACAATTTAAGGAATGTGTTTAGTGACGGCATCAGATTCCTAATTGATGGAGAATGGTCTGGTGGCAAGAAAAGCTGCTTCCAGGAGGTTATCAAGTGTTTTCGCTTGACGATTCCATTCTTGGGTGGTTGGTTTGGCCCTTGTTCCTGGAACTCGAATCCTAGCCCGGTATATCCCATTCTAATTTTACACCATTGTGAAACTTACACCTTTTTTACTCTCTGATCGAGGTTCTCGGCATTGAAAAATCTTCGTTAACTAAATCACACATGTATATGTTGACTTTAAGAGATATACAGTCAAGAAAATCAAGAGCAATGGTGATATATATGCGGATTAGACACCAAAAAATAAACGCTAAAAAATGGCCACAATTTAAGGAATGTGTTTAGTGACGGCATCAGATTCCTAATTGATGGAGAAAGGTTAGGTGGAACGAAAAGCTGCTTCCAGGAGGTTGTCAAGTGTTTTCGCTCGACGATTCTATTCTTGGGTGGTTGGTTTGGCCCTTGTTCTCGTAACTCGAATCCTAGCCCGGTATATCCCATTTTAGTTTTACACCATTGTGAACCTTACGCCGTTTTTACTCTCTGATCGAGATTCTCGGCATTGAAAAATCTTCGTAAACTCAATCACACGTGTATTTGTTAAGATTTAAGAGATATACAGTCAAGAAAATCAAGAGCAATGGTGATATATATGCGGATTAGACACCAAAAAATAAACACTCAAAAATGGCTACAATTTAAGGAATGTGTTTAGTGACGACATCAGATTCCTAATTGATGGAGAAAGGCCTGGTGGCAAGAAAAACTGCTATCAGAAGGTTGTTAAGTGTTTTCGCTCGACGATTCCATTCTTGGGTGGTTGGTTTGGCACTTGCTATCGTAACTCGAATCCTAGCCCGTTATATCCCATTTTCGTTTTACACCATTGTGAACCTTAAGCCTTTTTTACTCTCTGATCGAGGTTCTCGGCATTGAAAAATTTTCGTAAACTAAATCACATGTGTATATGTTGACATTTAAGAGATATATAGTCAAGAAAATCAAGAGCAAAGGTGATATATATGCGGATTAGACACCAAAAAATAAACACTCAAAAAATGGCTATAATTTAAGGAATGTGTTTAGTGACGGCATCAGATTCCTAATTGATGCAGAAAGGTCTGGTGGCAAGAAAAGCTGCTTCCAGGAGGTTTTCAAGTGTTTTCGCTCGACGATTCTATTCTTAGGTGGTTGGTTTGGCCCTTGTTCTGATAACTCGAATCCTAGCCCGGTATATGCCATTCAAGTTTTATACCATTGTGAACCTTACGCCTTTTTTACTCCCTGATCGAGATTCTCGGCATTGAAAAATCTTCGTAAACTAAATCACATGTGTATATGTTGACATTTTAGAGATATACAGTCAAGAAAATCAGGAGCAAAGGTGATATATATGCGGATTAGACACTAAAAAATAAACACTTAAAAAATGGCTACAATTTAAGGAATGTGTTTAGTGACGGCACCAGATTCCTAATTGATCCAGAAAGGTCTGGAGGCAAGAAAACTGCTTCCAAGAGGTTGTCAAGTGTTTTCGCTCGACGATTCCATTCTTGGGTGGTTAGTTTGGCCCTTGTTCCAGTAACTCGAATCCTAGCCCAGTATATCCCATTTTAGTTTTACACCATTGTGAACCTTACGGTTTTTTTACTCTCTGATCGAGGTTCTCGGCATTGGAAAAAATTCGTAAACTAAATCCCACGTGTATATGTTGACATTTAAGAGATATACAGTCAAGAAAATCAAGAGGAATGGTGATATATATGCAGATTAGACACCAAAAAATAAACACTCAAAAAATGGCTACAATTTAAGGAATGTGTTTAGTGACGGCATCAGATTCCTAATTGATCCAGAAAGGTCTGGTGGCAAGAAAAGCTGCTTCCAGGAGGTTGTCATGTGTTTTCGCTCGACGATTCCGTTCATGGGTGATTGGTTTGGCCCTTGTTCCTGTAACTCAAATCCTAGGCCGGTATATCCCATTCTATTTTTACACCATTGTGAACCTTACGTCTTTTTTACTCTCTGATCGAGGTTCTCAGCATTGAAAAATCTTCGTAAACTAATTCACACGTGTATATGTTGACATATAAGAGATATACAGTCAAAAAAATCAAGAGCAATGGTGATATATATGCGGATTAGACAAAAAAAAAAAACACTCAAAAAATGGCTACAATTTAAGGAATGTGTTCAGCGACGGCATCAGATTCCTAATTGATGGAGAAAGGTCTGGTGGCAAGAAAAGATGCTTACAGGAGGTTGTCAAATGTTTTCGTTCGACGATTCCATTCATGGGTGGTTGGTTTGGCCTTTGTTCCTGTAACTCAAATCCTAGTCCGGTATATCTCATTTTAGTTTTACACCATCGTGAACCTTACGCCTTTTTTACTCTCTGATCGAGGTTCTCGGCATTGAAAAATCTTCGTAAACTAAATCACATGTGTATATGTTGACATTTAAGAGATATACAATCAAGAAAATCAAGAGCATTGGTGATATATATGCGGATTACACACCAAAAAATAAACACTAAAAAATGGCTACAATTTAAGGAATGTGTTTAGTGACGGCATCAGATTCGTAAATGATGGAGAAAGGTCTGGTGGCAAGAAAAGCTGCTTGGTCTAGGAGGTTGTCAAGTGTTTTCGCTCGACGATTCCATTCGTTGGTGGTTTGTTTGGCCCTTGTTCTCATAACTCGAATCCTAGCCCGGTATATCCCATTTTAGTTTTACACCATTGTGAACCTTACGCCTTTTTTACTCTCTGATTGAGGATATCGGCATTGAAAAATCTTCGTAAACTAAATCACACGTGTATATGTTGACATTTAAGAGATATATAGTCAAGAAAATCAAGAGCAAAGGTGATATATATGCGGATTAGCCACCAAAAAATAAACACTCAAAAAATAGCTACAATTTAAGGAATGTGTTTAGTGACGGCATCAGATTCCTAATTGATGCAGAATGGTCTGGTGGCAAGAAAAGCTGCTTCCAGGAGGTTGCCAAGTGTTTTCGCTCGACGATTCTATTCTTGGGTGGTTGGTTTGGCCCTTGTTCCTATAACTCAAATCCAAGCCCAATATATCCCATTTAAGTTTTACACCATTGTGAACCTCACGCCTTTTTTACTCTCTGATCGAGGTTCTCCGCATTGAAAATCTTCATAAACTAAATCACACTTGTGTATGTTTACATTTAAGAGGTATACAGTCAAGAAAATCAAGAGCAATGGTGATATATATGTGGATTTGACAGCAAAAAATAAACACTCAATAAATGGCTGCAATTTAAGGAATGTGTTTAGTGACGGCATCAGATTTCTAATTGATGGAGAAAGGTCTGGTGGCAAGAAAAGCTGCTTCCAGAAGGTTGTCAAGTGTTTTCGCTCAACAATTCCATTCTTGGGTTGTTGGTTTGGCCCTTGTTCCTGTAACTCGAATCCTAGCCCGGTATATGCCATTCAAGTTTTATACCATTGTGAACCTTACGCCTTTTTTACTCTCTGATCGAGGTTCTCGGCATTGAAAAATCTTCGTAAACTAAATCACACGTGTATATGTTGACATTTAAGAGATATACAGTCAAGAAAATCAAGAGCAATGGTGATATATGTGCGGATTAGACACAAAAAAAACACTCAAAAAATGGCTACAATTTAAGGAATGTGTTTAGTGACGGCATCAGATTCCTAATTCATGGAGATAGGTCTGGTGGCAAGAAAGGCTGCTTCCAGGAGGTTGTCAAGTGTTTTTGCTCGACGAATCCATTCTTGGGTGGTTGGTTTGGCCCTTGTTCCAGTAACTCGAATCCTAGCCCCGTATATCCCATTTTAGTTTTACACCATTGTGAACCTTACGCCTTTTTTCCTCTCTGATCGAGGTTCTTGGCATTAAAAAATCTTCGTAAACTAAACCACACGTGCATATGTTGACATTTATGAGATATACAGTCAAGAATATCAAGAGCAATGGTGATATATATGTGGATTACACACCAAAAAATAAACACTAAAAAAATGGCTACAATTTAAGGAATGTGTTTAGTGACGGCATCAGATTCCTAATTGATGCAGAAAGGTCTGGTGGCAAGAAAAGCTGCTTCCAGGAGGTTATCAAGTGTTTTCGCTCGACGATTCTATTCTTAGGTGGTTGGTTTGGCCCTTGTTCTGATAACTCGAATCCTAGCCCAATATATCCCATTTTAGTTTTACACCATTGTGAACCTTACGCCTCTTTTACTCTCTGATCGAGGTTCTCGGCATTGAAAAATCTTCATAAACTAAATCACACGTGTGTAAGTTTACATTTAAGAGGTATACAGTCAAGAAAATGAAGAGCAATGGTGATATATATGCGGATTAAACACCAAAAAATAAACACTCAAAAAATGGCTACAATTTAAGGAATGTGTTTAGTGACGGCATCAGATTCCTAATTGATGGAGAAAGGTCTGGTGGCAAGAAAAGCTGCTTCCAGGAGGTTGTCAAGTGTTTTCGCTCGACGATTCCATTCTTGGGTTGTTGGTTTGGCCCTTGTTCCTGTAACTCGAATCCTAGCCCGGTATATGCCATTCAAGTTTTATTCCATTGTGAACCTTACGCCTTTTTTACTCCCTGATCGAGATTCTCGGCATTGAAAAATCTTCGTAAACTAAATCACACGTATATATGTTGACATTTAAGAGATATACAGTCAAGAAAATCAAGAGCAATGGTGATATATATATGTGGATTAGACACAAAAAAAAAAAAAAACTCAAAAAATGGATACAATTTAAGGAATGTATTTAGTGACGGCATCAGATACCTAATTGATGGAGAAAGGTCTAGTGGCAAGAAAGGCTGCTTCCAGGAGGTTGTCAAGTGTTTTTGCTCGACGATTCCATTCTAGGGTGGTTGGTTTGGCCCTTGTTTCTGTAACTCAAATACTAGCCCGATATATCTCATTTTAGTTTTACACCATTGTGAACCTTACCCCTTTTTTACTCTCTGATCGAGGTTCTGGGCATTGAAAAATCTTCGTAAACTAAATCACATGTGTATATGTTGACATTTTAGAGATATACAGTCAAGAAAATCAGGAGCAAAGGTGATATATATGCGGATTAGACACCAAAAAATAAACACTTAAAAAATGGCTACAATTTAAGGAATGTGTTTAGTGACGGCACCAGATTCCTAATTGATCCAGAAAGGTCTGGAGGCAAGAAAACTGCTTCCAGGAGGTTGTCAAGTGTTTTCGCTCGACGATTCCATTCTTGGGTGGTTAGTTTGGCCTTTGTTCCAGTAACTCGAATCCTAGCCCAGTATATCCCATTTTAGTTTTACACCATTGTGAACCTTACGGTTTTTTTACTCTCTGATCGAGGTTCTCGGCATTGGAAAAAATTCGTAAACTAAATCACACGTGTATATGTTGACATTTAAGAGATATACAGTCACGAAAATCAAGAGGAATGGTGATATATATGCAGATTAGACACCAAAAAATAAACACTCAAAAAATGACTACAATTTAAGGAATGTGTTTAGTGACGGCATCAGATTCCTAATTGATCTAGAAACGTCTGGTGGCAAGAAAAGCTGCTTCCAGGAGGTTGTCATGTGTTTTCGCTCGACGATTCCGTTCATGGGTGGTTGGTTTGGCCCTTGTTCCTGTAACTCAAATCCTAGGCCGGTATATCCCATTCTATTTTTACACCATTGTGAACCTTATGTCTTTTTTACTCTCTGATCGAGGTTCTCAGCATTGAAAAATCTTCGTAAACTAATTCACACGTGTATATGTTGACATATAAGAGATATACAGTCGAAAAAATCAAGAGCAATGGTGATATATATGCGGATTAGACACAAAAAAAAAACACTCAAAAAATGGCTACAATTTAAGGAATGTGTTTAGCGACGGCATCAGATTCCTAATTGATGGAGAAAGGTCTGGTGGCAAGAAAAGATGCTTACAGGAGGTTGTCAAATGTTTTCGTTCGACGATTCCATTCATGGGTGGTTGGTTTGGCCTTTGTTCCTGTAACTCAAATCCTAGCCCGGTATATCTCATTTTAGTTTTACACCATCGTGAACATTACGCCTTTTTTACTCTCTGATCGAGGTTCTCGGCATTGAAAAATCTTCGTAAACTAAATCACATGTGTATATGTTGACATTTAAGAGATATACAATCAAGAAAATCAAGAGCAATGGTGATATATATGCGGATTAGACACCAAAAAATAAACCCTCAAAAAATGGCTACAATTTAAGGAATGTGTTTAGTGACGGCATCAGATTCCTAATTGATGGAGAAAGGTCTGGTGGCAAGAAAAGCTGCTTCCAGGAGTTTGTCAAGTGTTTTCGCTCGACGATTCCATTCTTGGGTTGTTTGTTTGGCCCTTGTTCTCGTAACTTGAATCCTAGCCCAGTATATCCCATTTTAGTTTTACACCATTGTGAACCTTACGCCTTTTTTACTCTTTGATCGAGGTTCTCAGCATTGAAAAATCTTCGTAAACTAAATCACACGTGTATATGTTGACATTTAAGAGATATACAGTCAAGAAAATCAAGAGTAATGGTGATATATATGCGGATTAGACACCAAAAAATAAACACTGAAAAAATGGCTACAATTTAAGGAATGTGTTTAGTGACGGCATCAGATTCCTAATTGATGGAGAAAGGTCTGGTGGCAAGAAAAGCTGCTTCCAGGTGGTTTTCATGTGTTTTCGCTCGACGATTCCATTCTTGGGTTGTTGGTTTGGCCTTTGTTCTTGTAACTCAAATCCTAGCCCGGTATATCCCATTTTTGTTTTACTCCATTGTGAACCTTACACCTTTTTTGTGACAACCCGAGATTCCAAGTTCTTCAAATACGTATCTCTTGTGTCGAAATCTTGTTTTGATAATTTATTTAGGTTATGAAATGTGTAACAGTTTGAAGGATCGATCCTAATGAATATTTAATTGTGCATTGTGAATGTAAATGCATTGGTTATTGTTTAATTAAAACCTTTTATGACAAAATCACTGCCCAGGCGAAAAATTGGACATGTGGGCTCGACGAAGAATGGGCTTGACGAAGAATGGTTATTCATCGAGATGGGTTATTCGTCGAAGGTGGGTTATTCGCCGAGATGGGCTTGTGGCCCAAACAAAACCCAGCTACGACACAACCCGACTGGCATTATATTTACACATATCGGTACGTGAGGTCATTATCAAAACCCTACTTTGCTCCCCTCCCTCTCGTCAGCTGTTCCTGTAATCTTGAAGTCGTTGTGCATCGATCAAATCAATCTATCCACTCCCACGGTTAGTGTTCATCATGGTTAGTACTAAGATGTTGATGTTGTGTTTATATGTGAAGTTAGGGTTCATTGATAGGCGGATGATTACAGTGCTCGTTCATGTTGGTCTTATTGGTTAGAAACTTGTAGTTGATGATTATATGTTCCTGATCCTGGTTTTATAATCAATTGATGTATTTCTTGATTAACAGTGATGATTGTAGGATAAGTTGCTAACTAGATTTGTGTAATAATGTATGGTGAAACTGTATGTTTCGGATAAATTGTTAAGCGGTAAATGATTGGTATGATTAGGGTTCTTGATCTTGATTAGAAAACGTCGTTTGATCTGACTTGGGAACTGTCGACTTGTTAGAGACGGTTACCATAACTATCTGTTACATATGGCGACGAAACATGCACCCCGATGAAAAACCCGAGTCGACGAAAGATAATTCTTCATCGAGTGAAACGTGGTGAATCTCATTGATTTTTGGTCCACTCTCCCCATGACGAAAGATAGTTCTTCGTCGACTAGAGTCCGGCGAAATACTTAGGTCCTTCGTCACAATCGGTTTTGACGAAGAATGAGACTTTCACCATACAGGGGATTTCGCTGTGTAGTTATGTTTGTTTATGATATTGAAACTATTGGGTGTTGCATGGTTATTACACTAACTGGAAAGGAAGGTTTTGGACTCGACTAATGTGAGCAACAAAGTCATCTGTTGAATGTTATTATGAAGTATGCATATGAGTTGTGGACTTGTGTGGATTGGATAAATATTATGTGAAATATGGTGATCTTTACTGTGTGAATGAACTATGGAAAATGTGTGACTTAATTTATTATGCAACTGATTCCATTGGTAACCATGATAGGGTTGACTGACTAATTGGGACATGTAACTTGTTAAACCGAGCAAATCAAAGGTGAGTTCACTGCCTTTTTCAAGCATGCATCCCGGGAAGGGATATCGGGTAACGTTCCGGGGAGGAATTTCGGGTAATTGGGTTTGATTGGAATTTTAAACCTGGGATGTTAGTTATTACACTCATATCTATCATTTAAGTCCCTGCTACCGATTTGTTGCCGGGGAGGCAACGGGGTATTAGTTAATAGCGCTATTTAGGTATGGCACCCTCACACCGTACCGGGGAGGACGGGCGTGAACTAATGACCCCAGTCTTGACCATTGCTTTGATAGAGGCATTGGGGAATACGACAAATAATCTGGAGCCATCGGCGGTAATCGAGTTATTAACAACATCAAATCTCTAGAATGCTTTATACTTATATCAGGTAACTAAAACGTGTTAACAAACTTTGAACTCACCAGCGTCGTCTGACACACTTGTCTGCATGCCTGTAGGTCGTTAGATTCACGGATGGAACTTGCTATCTGGGAGTGCTGGAGTGGTCATGGGTCGTAGCTCTTGGATACTTGTTTATTGATCTTGCACATTCATTTTAAATTACTTGAATAACTATTTATGTTATGCTTCCGCTGAACGTACTTGTTTAAGCTATGATTTGGAATTGTTAATGAAATAAATGAGAAATTTTATTTATATTATGTATAGTTCGATGTGATTGGTGGCTTGGATCCTGGTACGTCACATGTCCCGCGGTGTTTCCGCATGTGGTATTTTGGCAGTGTGACAGTTTGGTATCAGAGCCAATGGTTATAGTGAACTAAGTTTTAAAACGTTTTTATAAAACCATACTATAACCGAACAGCTTCGAAAATCGACCATGACACTCAGCTCCAGATCACAAGGTTCGTATCTCGTTTACTTATCGCATAGCGTACCTAGTATACATTCACGTATGATGTTGCATGTGATTTCACACTTAGCACTACAGATTGAATTCATGTGTATTTGCCTAGGTTATGTGGTTGATAGAGCCACAATGTGATATCCCGTTAAACTTTCGTGACTTATGTTTTGTGGTGTCTTCTGATTTGCTACTCGAATTTGAGGAACCTATTAACACGAGTTAGGAGGAGCTGAGATGAGCAAGCAAATTGCATTGTTATTATGGGTGCACACATAATAATAATGTGGGGTGTATGTGAGTCCTAATGAGGCTTAACAAGTGTGAAGGGGGTTCCGCTCTGTAGTTTGATGTTAACCTAGTAGTCTGTAGAAGTATTGTGAGGTTTGATTCCTACTTTATCTTGATCCTTTACTTGTTCCTTTTCTCATTTAGAATCATGAGCGGACGAGGCCATGGGCATGGTCACATTGCGATGACTCAGGATGAGTTGACAAACTTGATTAACACACGTGTGGCTGAGGCTTTGGCAGCCTACCAAGCTGGTACGAAATGTGCCAAATACTCTTTATCCTTGTGTCGCGTACATAACTCTTACCCTTGTGTTGAATTTTCTTTCATCCATTAGGTCAGCAAGCGAATCAGAATCACAACAATCCGCCTGCTTGCACTTTCAAGATGTTCATGGATTGTAAGCCACATACATTTAGGTTTGGCACCCTCACACCGTACCGGGGAGGACGGGTATGAACTAATGACCCCAGTCTTGACCATTGCTTTGATAGAGGCATTGGGGAATAGTGCAAATAATCTAGAGCCATCGGCGGTAATCGAGTTATTAACAACATCAAATCTCAGAAATGCTTTATACATATATCTGGTAACTAAAACGTGTTAACAAACTTTGAACTCACCAGCGTCGTCTGACACATTTGTCTGCATGCCTGCAGGTCGTTAGATTCACGGATGGAACTTGCTATCTGGGAGTGCAGGAGTGGTCATGGGTCGTAGCTCTTGGATACTTGTTTATTGATCTTGCACATTCGTTTTAAATTACTTGAATACCTATTTATGTTATGCTTCCGCAGAACGTACTTGTTTAAGCTATGATTTGGAATTGTTAATAAAATAATCGAGAACTTTTATTTATATTATGTATAGTACAATGTGATTGGTGGCTTGGATCCTGGTACGTCACATGTCCCGCGGTGTTTCCGTATGTGGTATTTTGGGGGTGTGACATTTTTACTCTATGATCGAGGTTCTCGGCATTGAAAAATCTTCGTAAACTAAATCACACGTGTATATATTGACATTTAAGAGATATATAGTCAAGAAAATCAAGAGCAAAGGTGATATATATGCGGATTAGACACCAAAATAAACACTCAAAAAATGGCTACAATTTAAGGAATGTGTTTAGTGACGGCATCAGATTCCTAAATGATGGAGAAAGGTCTGGTGGCAAGAAAAGCTGCTTCCAGGAGGTGGTAAAGTGTTTTCACTCGACGATTCCATTCTTGGGTGGTTGGTGTCACACCCCGACCACGTAGAACAACCAGACGTGGCGGATACGTCGGGGAGTGTTGTAACAGAATCATTGTTTCATAACCATGGTATAAATAAATTCTGTTTTATTGAATAAATGAACTCATTGTTTTAATACAATCAAATAAGTACAACTATGATCTTCCAAGTTTTAAAGTTGCTAAGGCACGAGTCCATCCTAAATGTAGCATGTATCAACAAGCATTGTAAAGCAGTACCTGAAACATGTGTAAAAATAGGTACGTCAGCATAAAAATGCCTGTGAGATACATAGGTTTTGTGAAAATAAGATTCATGACTTATGTTTAAGAAAATGTTTACTCATGAACCTTGTAATTTGTTTTGTTTTGTAAATCGTTTGAAAAGTGATAAAATCAGATGATATGTATAAGTAAGAGAATAATGTATGGTTAAATGAATAACCAAGTAAAATGAGTTTGTATAAGATAAGTTGTTTGTAAATGGTCTTGTGAAAAGTATGTCATTTGTATAAAATGTTATATGTCTCAAATTGAAATGATTCAAATAACGCTACAATATGTAATACCATACAAACACTTATATATAGGAAGTACCAGCGGCGTATCCACCATGCTTGTATCATATTACACACGCCTCGTTACTTAATCACTTACTCAAACCAAACCAACAATGTAAGATGTCTATGTTTAAACCAATTGCCAAATGTATTGAATAATATGTCAAAATGTTTATGTCAAGATGTAAGTCATGTAATGTATAACCAAGATGATATGTATAAATAAATGTAAGGTTAAACGAATAACCTTATAGTAGCATATTAAAAGTATACTTTTGGATTTGTAAATAACATATTAAACTATGTTTTGGTTCCATAAATAACATATCAAAATATGCCTTGGATGTTATAAATAACATGTTAAATTATGTTTTGGTTTTGTAAATAACATATCAAAATATGCTTTGGATGATTAACAAAATATATGTTGGTTTTGTACAATACCACACATGAGAGTATATCAAATTATACTTTTGGGAGTATATCAAAATATACTTTAAAAGTGTGATTTAAGAATTCATTCAGACCTAGTGCATCAAAATACACCTTTGAGACTATAGGGATACCACAAAGGCAATCCCTATTTGGATGGAGAAATAAATTGGTTTCAGACATTCCATGACAACAGGAATGGGGTGTCTAATCCTATAGCGCTATATCATACTAACAATCGGTCTGGTGAACATAAAATAAGTACAATTCAACATTTTATTTTATGTTCTTTGAGAAATCAGTGTTTAAACCATAGATAGTTATTTAGTTTGTCAAATGATAAGTAATAACATGTATAATCAATTATACTTTGAAATCATGAAAATAACACATAGGAACACATGCTTCACCCCAAAACAGTTTGGAAAACAGTAAAATAGGGGAACTATGTACTCACTTGAGATTGCTCAGAAGTCCTAAGATAACCACCAAGCAATGCTAGAGATCACGGAATCAAACGGCACCTAATATAGGTAACTATGTTAATAAACCGGACCTATATCGGAGGATTTAGATAGAATGAGGGTTCGTAAACCAAACGAGTATGGAGACTCATGTAATATGGTTTAACAAAGCCTACATTCCAAAAATGAGACCTAACCTAAGTGCTTACGACCCATTATGACCCGTTTAGGAAGCTTATGCTACTTTAACGCGTCGTTCGCGCAAAACGCGTTTGGACCGCCTAACTAGTCCTACGACAAGTAGAATATGCCTTAACATGTCTAATATTGTTGTCAAATCAGTTTAGATGTCAAAAGTTACGTTACATATGCTTAAACATCAATTATGCATAAAAAGGGCATTTTGGTAATTTACCTAAGGCATATAAGCTACCTATCATACAACTACTTAAACGCAGCGACCATAAGGTATAACCCCAGAAGGTTATTCCCTATATACTATGGTCACCTAATGTGTTTGGTCGGATCCTAATGATTGACCAAATGGGTCGGGTTCGAAGGTACAAGCGATTTATTAGATCGCTTACCCTACGACCCTAGACAACGTGGTAATCAGTAGGCATAGTCACAAGGGACTATGACCATCGTGATTACACTCACGTTGCAAAGTTCAAATGAACTTCGCATTGACCATAAACTGGTCAATGCAGAAAGTCAAACAAAGTTTGACTTTCAGACTCGAAAAGACTCGAAAAGCAATAAAAGAACGAAGGAATACTTACGAAGGGTCCCCGCAAGATTCGAACCCGATTCACTCTCAGGTAGGAAGCATATACTTCCACTTAGAGAGTGTAGAATCAGATTCAAATGTGAGGGAAATCGGTAAAACAAGGTGGGTATTTATAGATTTCGGTTCATCGTTAGGATCGTTTCTTGGAGAAGAGGGAATGATCTAGCCCGTACACTTGTCGAAATGTTGTGGTAACTGATTTTGGCCACCACAAGAGTTTAACAAGTGGCACTTGACCTTTGGAGAATGTTTAGGGGTAGATAACAACAGCCAAAATCGATTTGCTGCATCTGGACACTGCTTGCGCACCGTAACAAATAAACCCTTACGGTGCGCAAGGGCCAAGTTAGGCAGATTTACAATTTTGGTCCCTGTTGTGCTATAAGGTCATTTCCGACGCGTTTAAGGCCCGTTAACCCCATTTCAAAGCTCTAAAATGAAGTTAAAGTATAGGGAACTTAAAATGTGCTCAAAAATATCTCGGATGTCGGTTCGTTTAGCCGTACGGTTGCGTTGTTCGGTTAATTACGACGGAATGCGCATAAGCGCGAAAAACGATCCAAATTGCGTGACGAATGGATTTTTCTTATACCAAACACTAAAATAAAATATTTTAGTGCTTACATAAATTTTTGGATTTCCGGGTGTATTCAGAACGTAAGTTATGCGCGAAAGTGCAAACTTATGCGCTTTTTGACACTTTTAGTCCCTGAAAGACCCAAAAGTTTATTTTAACATACCGAACACCTCAAAGCCTATTTCTAAGCTATGTAGAGGATATTTATGGTATGTTTAACTTATGGTCATGTCCCGGAATGTCTGTTATAGTTCAAATTGGCATACTTTCGCAGTTTGTCAGGTTTAGTCCCTGTAAGCGAATTAACTTGTTTTTGCCATACCAAAGCCTTTAAAACTTATTTCTAAGTTATGTAAAGGTTATTTAAGGTATGTTAAGCCTATCTCACTATTCTGGAGTGTTTGTTGGATTAAACTGGCTATATTTACGCATCAGAGCGCGTATAACCCTCCAGAAAGCGATTTAAAGCTTAAAATCGAACAAGAGTTGATATGTGCAAACGATACACATATTTTTTACAAATCCCAAGTATGAAATACAATATTTAATTGGTTTGGCATTCGTTTGATGGTTGAAGTGACACAGGTGTCACAGTCTCCCCTACTTTAGGAAATTTCGTCCCGAAATTTAATTCTAGAGGAAACTTGTGAAGACAGCTGTGACGGTTTCGCCTTCTAATAGATCCATTGAACCCTTAAGTAAAACTCTGGGCCATGTTAGGACTCTTAGCGAATTTGTTAACCCTCAAAGCGAATTCCTTGTAATAGTAAAACAGGGAATTTTGAACTATGGACAGAAGAACGTTTCTTATGAAGACTTATCATAGGAAACTTGGTGTCTGATTGAGATCAGAATTGGGGAGTGTGAGAATAAATGACATTGGTCGAGGTCCAAGACTTCTCCCGTATCATTATTCTTGTCACTATAGGTCTTAACACATGACAAGGCTTCCTGTGGTTTCTGTGCACTGAATTCCATAATTATGTAGGCCTCCATAATTACGTAATTCCTTGCACAGTCCGCACAGTTCATTTCATAATGCGTAGGAAAAATCACTTGAATAAACATGAAACGACTCGACTAGATCACCAAAGGATCTTTTTAACTAAATCAACGAACAATCTTTTTAACTAGATCAACACATGATCTTCTTAACTAGACCTTCGTACGATCTCCTTAAATAGACCACTTAAGGGATCTTTAAAATTATATCATCACATGATATTTCTAATCAGATTTTCAAATCAATTTGTTTAACCAGACCATTCAAGAGGTCCAATTATAGAATAGTACTTTAAAACCCAAGGGACTTGACTACAACGTAGAAGTCCATTAAGGATTTAAGATAGTAACTTTGGATTTCCTACTATGAATCCCTCATATGAGATATGGAAGATTCTACGAGGATTTGGATGGATCACATACAATCACAAAGCATGTAAGAAAACACATAAGCACAAAATTAGTTAACTTGATTCTTTAATTCGTTATCTTTAGGTATGGACATTTAAAACACACCAAGAATCCAATCAATGGATTTTATTTGGCACATTAACCATTTTCAAGGATCCATCTATAAAGATAGAAGGATTTTCAATAAGAGTTTGGCTTTGTTTCTTAAAAGAAACGAGTGTTTAAGGTTCTTGGGGAGATCACAAGTGATCATAAAATAACAGAACCATACGAGTAGTTTGTCTTTGGGTTGACATCATAAGGTTGCATCAAACATTCACACAATCGCATAAATTTTGCAGAAATAAAAACAACAAATCTTTATTTATGCAACAACCGAATTGTCTTGAAGTGTCAAAAGATAACAACCAAGGAAATAAAGCACTAATTGTTCACTGCTGCATCATTGTTTACGTTTGCCTCATTGATGTTGAACACTCGTCCACGCGCTGGAGGTATGTTAACAAGTCTTGGGCAATTGTTCCTGTAGTGGGTAAGGTCACCACAGTTATAACATGACCCCGGAGGGAACCGTGCTTGAACAGAAGCAGGGTTTGCAGCAGCTTGATTCGCATAACGACAAACATTGATCAAATGTCCCAACCGCCGACAGTGGGTACATTTGTGACACTGCTCTTGCTCTAGATGATGACGGTTGCACTTGTTGCACAAAGGTGCGGTACCAACATAGTTTTGCCTTTTGCGAGGTTGTGCTGGCTGGTTTGGTGCAACCTGTTTGTCTTGCGCAGTTACAGCGAAATTTTGAGAGGTTTTGCGCTTCTTCTTCTTGGACACCTCAACATTTTCTTCCTTTGGTTCCACTTGAGTAGTCTTGTCAGATGGTCTTGAGTCGCCCTTCCGAAACAGCTTGCGCTTCCTGATATAGGATTCAGTCAGAGTGGCAGATAATTCAATGGCTTGTCTGACAGTAGTAGGGTTGCTGCCAGTAACAATATCCTGAATTACGTCAGGAAGACCATCAATGTATTTCTCAATCGCCTTATCCAGAGGCGTAACCATAGTAGGGCATAACAAGCTCAATTCCTCATAGCGGTCAGTGTAGGCTCGATGTTCCCCACTGTCTTGCTTCAAATCATCAAATTCCCTTTCTAGAGCCCTTAGCTCATGACGAGGACAGAATTCCTTCATCATAAGAGCCCTAAGCTCGGCCCAAGTCTGTGCTAATGCAACCTCAGCACCGCGGTCTCTCATCACCCCGTTCCACCACGTGAGAGCCCTCTTCTGAAACACACTCGAAGAAAACTCGACCTTACGATTTTCAGGACACTGAACGTGAGGGAAAGTATTCTCAATGCTCTCGAACCATTGAAGAAGCCCAGTTGCTCCCTCAGAACCACTAAACTTGAGCGGTTTAGCCGAGTTAAAATTCTTGAAATTGCATGGAGCATTGTTGTTATTGATGGCTTGCATCATTTGAGCATAAAGATTTGGGAAGGCAGCAGCCATTTGCTGCGCGATGATTTCCGCCAGTTCGGCATTTGCCATCTGATTGTCGCGTCGAGGAGGCATTCTGAAAGAGGAAACATGAAAGGAAACGAGTGAGAGAATTAGACGAAAGGAATGAGATGAAACAAATATGATGAAAGCAAGGATAGTGGTCATTTGTTTGTTACTACAAAGCAACAAACGACCCCGGTGATTAATCAAAGTAAATGGATCAAAAATAATGTATCACGAAGACATGCTCGCCTATAAGTGAACACTCATCCCAAGAATTCCCAGGTAAGCACAACTGGTCTCGCGTCTGATGAGATATATACGAAGTGCTTGCCTAGACAGAAAACCCAGAATACAGGCATTCACCCTTCCAGTTTGCACGTGTTCACATTATTTAAAACCCAAAACCTTGACGAGATTTTGAAAACTTAAAGGGGTTCAAAACCTTATAACAGAGGGTTCAAAACCTAGTAATAAATCATCCTAGAACAGATGATTAGTTTTCAAAGCGGTTTTAAAATTTATGTTCTTGTTGTGGTCGTCGCCTAAGGATAGGTGACGGTATTGTTTTATGACTAAACACAAGTAAACTCGCGTTAGGGTCCTAAGAAGGTTATAGACTAGGTCAAAGTATTACTAATAACCTAATTCCCTATAACCATTGGCTCTGATACCAACTTTTCTGTCACACCCCGACCACGTAGAACAACCAGACGTGGCGGAAACGTCGGGGAGTGTTGTAACAGAATCATTGTTTCATAACCATGGTATAAATAAATTCTGTTTTATTGAATAAATGAACTCATTGTTTTAATACAATCAAATAAGTACAACTATGATCTTCCAAGTTTTAAAGTTGTTAAGGCACGAGTCCATCCTAAATGTAGCATGTATCAACAAGCATTGCAAAGCAGTACCTGAAACATGTGTAAAAATAGGTACGTCAGCATAAAAATGCCTGTGAGATACATAGGTTTTGTGAAAATAAGATTCATGACTTATGTTTAAGAAAATGTTTAGTCATGAACCTTGTAATTTGTTTTGTTTTGTAAATCGTTTGAAAAGTGATAAAATCAGATGATATGTATAAGTAAGAGAATAATGTATGGTTAAATGAATAACCAAGTAAAATGAGTTTGTATAAGATAAGTTGTTTGTAAATCAATGTCTTGTGAAAAGTATGTCATTTGTATAAAATGTTATATGTCTCAAATTGAAATGATTCAAATAACGCTACAATATGTAATACCATACAAACACTTATATATAGGAAGTACCAGCGGCGTATCCACCATGCTTGTATCATATTACACACGCCTCGTTACTTAATCACTTACTCAAACCAAACCAACAATGTAAGATGTCTATGTTTAAACCAATTGCCAAATGTATTGAATAATATGTCAAAATGTTTATGTCAAGATGTAAGTCATGTAATGTATAACCAAACACTAAAATAAAATTTTTTAGTGCTTACATAAATTTTTGGATGTCCGGGTGTATTCAGAACGTAAGTTATGCGCGAAAGTGCAAACTTATGCGCTTTTTGACACTTTTAGTCCCTGAAAGACCCAAAAGTTTATTTTAACATACCGAACACCTCAAAGCCTATTTCTAAGCTATGTAGAGGATATTTATGGTATGTTTAACTTATGGTCATGTCCCGGAATGTCTGTTACAGTTCAAGTTGGCATACTTTCGCAGTTTGTCAGGTTTAGTTCCTGTAAGCGAATTAACTTGTTTTTGCCATACCAAAGCCTTTAAAACTTATTTCTAAGTTATGTAAAGGTTATTTAAGGTATGTTAAGCCTATCTCACTATTCTGGAGTGTTCGTTGGATTAAACTGGTTATATTTACGCATCAGGGCGCGTATAACCCTCCAGAAAACGATTTAAAGCTTAAAATCGAACAAGAGTTGATATGTGCAAATGATACACATATTTTTTACAAATCCCAAGTATGAAATACAATATTTAATTGGTTTGGCATTCGTTTGATGGTTGAAGTGACACAGGTGTCACAGTTGGTTTGCCCTTGTTCCAGTAACTCGAATCCTAGCCCGGTATATCCCATTTTAGTTTTACACCATTGTGAACCTTACACTTTTTTTACTCTCTGATCGAGGTTCTTGGCATTGAAAAATCTTCGTAAATTAACTCACACGTGTATATGATGACATTTAAGGATATACAACCAAGAAAATCAAGAGCAATGGTGATATATATGCGGATTAGACACCAAAAAATAAACACTCAAAAAATGGCTACAATTTAAGGAATGTGTGTAGTGACGGCATCAGATTCCTAATTGATGGAGAAAGGTCTGTTGGTAAGAAAAGCTGCTTCCAGGAGGTTGTCAAGTGTTTTCGCTCGACGATTCCATTCTTGGGTGGTTGGTTTGGCACTTGTTCCTGTAACTCGAATCCTAGCCCGGTATATCCCATTTTAGTTTAACACCATTGTGAACCTTACGCCTTTTTTACTCTCTGATCGAGGTTCTCGGCATTGAAAAATCTTCGTAAACTAAATCACACGTGTATATATTGACATTTAAGAGATATACAGTCAAGAAAATCATGAGCAATGGTGATATATATGCGGATTAGATCCCAAATAAATAGACCATAAAAAAATGGCTACAATTTAAGCAATGTGTTTAGTGACGGCATCAGATTCCAAGTAGATGGAGAAAGGTCTGGTGGTAAGAAAAGCTGCTTCCAGGAGGTTGTCAAGTGTTTTTGCTCGATGATTCCATTCTTGGGTGGTTGGTTTGGCCCTTGTTTCTGTAACTCGAATCTTAGCCCGGTATATCCCATTTTAGTATTACACCAATGTGAACCTTACGCCTTTTTTCCTATTTGATCGAGGTTCTCGGCATTGAAAAATCTTCATAAACTAAATCACACGTGTACATGTTGTCATTTAAGAGATATACAGTTAAAAAAATAAAGAGCAATGTTGACATATATGCGGATAGACACCAAAAAATAAACACTCAAAAAATGGCTACATTTTAAGGAATGTGTTTAGTGACGGCATCACATTCCTAATTGATGGAGAAAGGTCTGGTGGCAAGAAAAGCTGCTTCCAGGAGGTTGTCAAGTATTTTCGCTCGACGATTCCATTCTTGGGTTGTTGGTTTGGCCCTTGTTCTCGTAACTCGAATCCTAGCCCGTTGTATCCCATTTTAGTTTTACACCTTTGTGAACCTTACGCCTTTTTTACTCTCTGTTTGAGGTTCTTGACATTGAAAAATCTTTGTAAACTAAATCACACGTGTATATGTTGATATTTAAGAGATATACAGTCAAGAAAATCAAGAGCAATGGTGATATATATGCGGATTAGACACCAAAAAATAAACACACAAAAATGGCTACAATTTAAGAAATGTGTTTAGTGACGGCATCAGATTCCTAATTGATGGAGAAAGGTCTTGTGGCAAGAAAAGCTGCTTCCAGGAGGTTGTCAAGTGTTTTTGCTTGACGATTCCATTCTTGCGTGGTTGGTTAGGCCCTTGTTCTTGTAACTCGAATCTTAGCCCGTTATATCCCATTTTAGTTTTACACCTTTGTGAACCTTACGCCTTTTTTACTCTCTGATCGAGGTTCTTGGCATTGAAAAATCTTCGTAAACTAAATCACACGTGTATATGTTGACATTTAAGAGATATACAGTCAAGAAAATCTAGAGCAATGGTGATATATATGCGGATTAGACACCAAAAATTAAACACTCAAAAAATGGCTACAATTTAAGGAATGTGTTTAATGACGACATCAGATTTCTAATTTATGGAGAAAGATCTGGTTGCAAGAAAAACTGCTACCAGGAGGTTGTCAAGTGCTTTCGCTCAACGATTCCATTCTTGGTTGGTTGGTTTGGCCCTTGTTCCTGTAACTCGAATCCTAGCCCGGTGTATCCCATTTAAGTTTTACACCATTGTGAACCTTACGCCTTTTTTACTCTCTGATCGAGGTTCTCGGCATTGAAAAATCTTCGTAAACTAAATCACACGTGTATATGTTGACATTTAAGTGATATACAGTCAAGAAAATCAAGAGCAATGGTGATATATATGCGGATTAGACACCAAAAAATAAACACTTAAAAATGGCTACAATTTAAGGAATGTGTTTAGGGACGGCATCAGATTTCTAATTGATGGAGAAAGGTCTAGTGGCATGAAAAGCAACTTTTTAAAGGAGGTTATCAAGTGTATTATAGTGGCATGAAAAGCAGCCTTTTTTACTCTCTGATTTGGCCCTTGTTCCTGTAACTCGAATCTAAGCCCGGTATATTCCATTTTAGTTTTACACCATTGTGAACCTTAAGCCTTTTTTACTCTCTAATCGAGGTTCTCAGCATTGAAAAATCTTCGTAAACTAAATCACATGTGTATATATTGACATTTAAGAGATATACAATCAAGAAAATCAAGTGCAATGGTGATATATATGCGGATTAGACACCAAAAAATAAACACTCAAAAAATGGCTACAATTTAAGGAATATGTTTAGTGAAGGCATTAGTTTCCTAATTGATGGAGAAAGGTCTGGTGGTAAGAAAAGCTACTTCCAGGAGGTTGTCAAGTGTTTTCGCTCGACGATTCTATTCTTGGGTGGTTGGTTTGGCCCTTGTTCCTGTAACTCGAATCCAAGCCCGGTATATCCCATTCTAGTTTTACACCGCCATAAACTTTACGCATTTTTTACTCTCTGATCGAGTTCATCGAGATTGAAAACTCTTCGTAAACTAAATCACACGGGTATAAGTTGACATTTAAGAGATATACAGTCAAGAAAATCAAGAGCAATGGTGATATATATGCGGATTAGACACCAAAATAAACACTCAAAAGATGGCTACAATTTAAGGAATGTGTTTAGTGACGGCATCAGATTCCTAATTGAGGGAGAAAGGTCTGGTGGCAAGAAAAGCTACTTCCAGGAGGTTGTCAAGTGTTTTGGCCCGACGATTCCATTCTTGGGTAGTTGGTTTGGCCCTTGTTCCTGTAACTCGAATCCTAGCCCGGTATATCACATTCTAGTTTTACACCATTGTGAACCTTACGCCTTTTTTACTCTCTGATCGAGGTTTTCGGCATTGAAAAATATTCGTAAACTAAATCACATGTGTATATGTTGACATTTAAGAGATATACAGTCAAAAAAAATCAAGGGCAATGGTGATATATATGCTGATTAGACACCAAAAAATAAACACTCAAAAAATGGCTACAATTTAAGGAATGTGTTTAGTGACGGCATCAGATTCCTATTTGATGGAGATAGGTCTGGTGGCAAGAATAGCTGCTTCCAGGAGGTTGTCAAGTGTTTTCGCTCGACGATTCCAATCTTGGGTGGTTGGTTTGGCCCTCGTTCCTGTAACTCGAATCCTAGCCCGGTATATCCCATTCTAGTTTTACCCCACCGTGAACTGTACACCTTTTTTACTCTCTGATCGAGGTTCTCGGTATTGAAAAATCTTCATAAACTAAATCACACGTGTATATGTTGACATTTAAGAGATATACAGTCAAGAAAATCAAGAGCAATGGTGATATATATGCGGATTAGACACCCAAAAATAAACACTAAAAAAATTTCTACAATTTAAGGAATGTGTTTAGTGACGGCATCAGATTCCTAATTGTTGGAGAAATGTTTGGTGGCAAGATAAGCTGCTTCCCGGAGGTTGTAAAGTGTTTTCGCTCGACGATTCCATTTTTGGATGGTTGGTTTGGCCCTTGTTCCTGTAACACGAATCCAAGCCCGGTATATCCCATTCTAGTTTTACACCGCCGTGAACTTTACGCATTTTTTACTCTCTGATCGAGGTTCTCGACATTGAAAAATCTTCGTAAACTAAATCACACGGGTATACCTTGACATTTAAGAGATATACAGTCAAGAAAATCAAGAGCAATGGTGATATATATGCGGATTAGACACCAAAAAATAAACACTCAAAAGATGGCTGCAATTTAAGAAATGTGTTTAGTGATGGAATCAGATTCCTAATTGATGGAGAAAGGTCTGGTGGCAAGAAAAGCTACTTCCAGGAGGTTGTCAAGTGTTTTCGCTCGACGATTCCTATCTTGGGTAACTGGTTTGGCCCTTGTTCCTGTAACGTGAATCCTAGCCCGTTATATCCCATTTTAGTTTTACACCTTTGTGAACCTTACGCCTTTTTTACTCTCTGATCGAGGTTCTTGGCATTGAAAAATCTTCGTAAACTAAATCACACGTGTGTATGTTGACATTTAAGAGATATACAGTCAAGAAAATCTAGAGCAATGGTGATATATATGCGGATTAGACACCAAAAATTAAACACTCAAAAAATGGCTACAATTTAAGGAATGTGTTTAATGACGACATCAGATTTCTAATTTATGGAGAAAGATCTGGTTGCAAGAAAAACTGCTACCAGGAGGTTGTCAAGTGCTTTCGATCAACGATTCCATTCTTGGTTGGTTGGTTTGGCCCTTGTTCCTGTAACTCGAATCCTAGCCCGGTGTATCCCATTTAAGTTTTACACCATTGTGGACTTTACGCCTTTTTTACTCTCTGATCGAGGTTCTCGGCATTGAAAAATCTTCGTAAACTAAATCACACGTGTATATGTTGACATTTAAGTGATATACAGTCAAGAAAATCAAGAGCAATGGTGATATATATGCGGATTAGACACCAAAAAATAAACACTTAAAAATGGCTACAATTTAAGGAATGTGTTTAGGGACGGCATCAGATTTCTAATTGATGGAGAAAGGTCTAGTGGCATGAAAAGCAACTTTTTAAAGGAGGTTATCAAGTGTATTCTAGTGGCATGAAAAGCAGCCTTTTTTACTCTCTGATTTGGCCCTTGTTCCTGTAACTCGAATCTAAGCCCGGTATATCCCATTTTAGTTTTACACCATTGTGAACCTTAAGCCTTTTTTACTCTCTAATCGAGGTTCTCAGCATTGAAAAATCTTCGTAAACTAAATCACATGTGTATATATTGACATTTAAGAGATATACAATCAAGAAAATCAAGTGCAATGGTGATAAATATGCGGATTAGACACCAAAAAATAAACACTCAAAAAATGGCTACAATTTAAGGAATATGTTTAGTGAAGGCATTAGTTTCCTAATTGATGGAGAAAGGTCTGGTGGTAAGAAAAGCTGCTTCCAGGAGGTTGTCAAGTATTTTCGCTCGACGATTCCATTCTTGGGTTGTTGGTTTGGCCCTTGTTCTCGTAACTCGAATCCTAGCCCGTTGTATCCCATTTTAGTTTTACACCTTTGTGAACCTTACGCCTTTTTTACTCTCTGTTTGAGGTTCTTGACATTGAAAAATCTTTGTAAACTAAATCACACGTGTATATGTTGACCTTTAAGAGATATACAGTCAAGAAAATCAAGAGCAATGGTGATATATATGCGGATTAGACACCAAAAAATAAACACACAAAAATGGCTACAATTTAAGAAATGTGTTTAGTGACGGCATCAGATTCCTAATTGATGGAGAAAGGTCTTGTGGCAAGAAAAACTGCTTCCAGGAGGTTGTCAAGTGTTTTTGCTTGACGATTCCATTCTTGCGTGGTTGGTTAGGCCCTTGTTCTTGTAACTCGAATCTTAGCCCGTTATATCCCATTTTAGTTTTACACCTTTGTGAACCTTACGCCTTTTTTACTCTCTGATCGAGGTTCTTGGCATTGAAAAATCTTCGTAAACTAAATCACACGTGTATATGTTGACATTTAAGAGATATACAGTCAAGAAAATCTAGAGCAATGGTGATATATATGCGGATTAGACACCAAAAATTAAACACTCAAAAAATGGCTACAATTTAAGGAATGTGTTTAATGACGACATCAGATTTCTAATTTATGGAGAAAGATCTGGTTGCAAGAAAAACTGCTACCAGGAGGTTGTCAAGTGCTTTCGCTCAACGATTCCATTCTTGGTTGGTTGGTTTGGCCCTTGTTCCTGTAACTCGAATCCTAGCCCGGTGTATCCCATTTAAGTTTTACACCATTGTGAACCTTACGCCTTTTTTACTCTCTGATCGAGGTTCTCGGCATTGAAAAATCTTCGTAAACTAAATCACACGTGTATATGTTGACATTTAAGTGATATACAGTCAAGAAAATCAAGAGCAAAGGTGATATATATGCGGATTAGACACCAAAAAATAAACACTTAAAAATGGCTACAATTTAAGGAATGTGTTTAGGGACGGCATCAGATTTCTAATTGATGGAGAAAGGTCTAGTGGCATGAAAAGCAACTTTTTAAAGGAGGTTATCAAGTGTATTCTAGTGGCATGAAAAGCAGCCTTTTTTACTCTCTGATTTGGCCCTTGTTCCTGTAACTCGAATCTAAGCCCGGTATATCCCATTTTAGTTTTACACCATTGTGAACCTTAAGCCTTTTTTACTCTCTAATCGAGGTTCTCAGCATTGAAAAATCTTCGTAAACTAAATCACATGTGTATATATTGACATTTAAGAGATATACAATCAAGAAAATCAAGTGCAATGGTGATATATATGCGGATTAGACACCAAAAAATAAACACTCAAAAAATGGCTACAATTTAAGGAATATGTTTAGTGAAGGCATTAGTTTCCTAATTGATGGAGAAAGGTCTGGTGGTAAGAAAAGCTACTTCCAGGAGGTTGTCAAGTGTTTTCGCTCGACGATTCTATTCTTGGGTGGTTGGTTTGGCCCTTGTTCCTGTAACTCGAATCCAAGCCCGGTATATCCCATTCTAGTTTTACACCGCCATAAACTTTACGCATTTTTTACTCTCTGATCGAGTTCATCGAGATTGAAAACTCTTCGTAAACTAAATCACACGGGTATACGTTGACATTTAAGAGATATACAGTCAAGAAAATCAAGAGCAATGGTGATATATATGCGGATTAGACACCAAAAAATAAACACTTAAAAATGGCTATAATTTAAGGAATGTGTTTAGGGACGGCATCAGATTTCTAATTGATGGAGAAAGGTCTAGTGGCATGAAAAGCAACTTTTTAAAGGAGGTTATCAAGTGTATTCTAGTGGCATGAAAAGCAGCCTTTTTTACTCTCTGATTTGGCCCTTGTTCCTGTAACTCGAATCTAAGCCAGGTATATCCCATTTTAGTTTTACACCATTGTGAACCTTAAGCCTCTTTTACTCTCTAATCGAGGTTCTCAGCATTGAAAAATCTTGGTAAACTAAATCACATGTGTATATATTGACATTTAAGAGATATACCAAGTGCAATGGTGATATATATGCGGATTAGACACCAAAAAATAAACACTCAAAAGATGGCTACAATTTAAGGAATATATTTAGTGAAGGCATTAGTTTCCTAATTGATGGAGAAAGGTCTGGTGGTAAGAAAAGCTACTTCCAGGAGGTTGTCAAGTGTTTTCGCTCGACGATTCTATTCTTGGGTGGTTGGTTTGGCCCTTGTTCCTGTAACTCGAATCCAAGCCCGGTATATCCCATTCTAGTTTTACACCGCCATAAACTTTACGCATTTTTTACTCTCTGATCGAGGTCATCGAGATTGAAAACTCTTCGTAAACTAAATCACAGGGGTATACGTTGACATTTAAGAGATATACAGTCAAGAAAATCAAGAGCAATGGTGATATATATGCGGATTAGACACCAAAATAAACACTCAAAAGATGGCTACAATTTAAGGAATGTGTTTAGTGACGGCATCAGATTCCTAATTGAGGGAGAAAGGTCTGGTGGCAAGAAAAGCTACTTCCAGGAGGTTGTCAAGTGTTTTCGCCCGACGATTCCATTCTTGGGTAGTTGGTTTGGCCCTTGTTCCTGTAACTCGAATCCTAGCCCGGTATATCACATTCTAGTTTTACACCATTGTGAACCTTACGCCTTTTTTACTCTCTGATCGAGGTTTTCGGCATTGAAAAATATTCGTAAACTAAATCACATGTGTATATGTTGACATTTAAGAGATATACAGTCAAAAAAAATCAAGGGCAATGGTGATATATATGCTGATTAGACACCAAAAAATAAACACTCAAAAAATGGCTACAATTTAAGGAATGTGTTTAGTGACGGCATCAGATTCCTATTTGATGGAGATAGGTCTGGTGGCAAGAATAGCTGCTTCCAGGAGGTTGTCAAGTGTTTTCGCTCGACGATTCCAATCTTGGGTGGTTGGTTTGGCCGTTGTTCCTGTAACTCGAATCCTAGCCCGGTATATCCCATTCTAGTTTTACACCACTGTGAACTGTACACCTTTTTTACTCTCTGATCGAGGTTCTCGGTATTGAAAAATCTTCGTAAACTAAATCACACGTGTATATGTTGACATTTAAGAGATATACAGTCAATAAAATCAAGAGCAATGGTGATATATATGCGGATTAGACACCCAAAAATAAACACTAAAAAAATTTCTACAATTTAAGGAATGTGTTTAGTGACGGCATCAGATTCCTAATTGTTGGAGAAATGTTTGGTGGCAAGATAAGCTGCTTCCCGGAGGTTGTAAAGTGTTTTCGCTCGACGATTCCATTTTTGGATGGTTGGTTTGGCCCTTGTTCCTGTAACACGAATCCAAGCCCGGTATATCCCATTCTAGTTTTACACCGCCGTGAACTATACGCATTTTTTACTCTCTGATCGAGGTTCTCGACATTGAAAAATCTTCGTAAACTAAATCACACGGGTATACCTTGACATTTAAGAGATATACAGTCAAGAAAATCAAGAGCAATGGTGATATATATGCGGATTAGACACCAAAAAATAAACACTCAAAAGATGGCTGCAATTTAAGAAATGTGTTTAGTGATGGAATCAGATTCCTAATTGATGGAGAAAGGTCTGGTGGCAAGAAAAGCTACTTCCAGGAGGTTGTCAAGTGTTTTCGCTCAACGATTGCATTCTTGGGTAGCTGGTTTGGCCCTTGTTCCTGTAACGTGAATCCTAGCCCGGTATATCACATTCTAGTTTTACACCATTGTGAACCTTACGCCTTTTTTACTCTCTGATCGAGGTTCTCGGCATTGGAAAATATTCGTAAACTAAATCACACGTGTAAATATTGACATTTAAGAGATATACAGTCAAGAAAATCTAGAGCAATGGTGATAAATATGCGGATTAGACACCCAAAAATAAACACTCAAAAAATGGCTACAATTTAAGGAATGTGTTTAGTGATGGCATCAGATTCCTAATTGATAGAGAAATGTCTGGTGGCATGAAAAGCTGCTTCCAGGAGGTTGTCAAGTGTTTTCGCTCGATGATTCCATTCTTGGGTGGTTGATTTGGCCGTTGTTCTTATAACTCGAATCCAAGCCCGGTATATCCCATTTTAGTATTACACCATTGTGAACCTTAATACTTTTTTACTCTCTGATCGAGGTTGTCGGCATTGAAAAATCTTCGGAAACTAAATCACACGTGTATATGTTGACATTTAAGAGATATACAGTCAACAAAATCAAGAGCAATGGTGATATATATGCGGATTAGACGCTAAAAAATAAACACTCAAAAAATGGATACAATTTAAGGAATGTGTTTAGTGACGGCATCAGATTCCTAATTGATGGAGAAATGTCTGGTGGTAAGAAAAGCTGCTTCCAGGAGGTTGTCAAGTGTTTTCGCTCGACAATTCCATTCTTGGGTGGTTGGTTTGGCCCTTGTTCCTGTAACCCGAATCCTAGCCCGATATATCCCATTTTAGTTTTACACCATTATGAACCTTATGCCTGTTTTCTCTCTGATTGTGGTTCTAGGCATTGAAAAATATTCTTTAACTAAATCACACGTGTATATGTTGACATTTAAGAGATATACAGTTAAGAAAATCAAGAGCAATGGTGATATATATGCAGATTAGACACCAAAAAATAAACACTAAAAAAATGGCTACAATTTAAGGAATGCGTTTAGTGACGGCATCAGATTCCTAATTGATGGACAAAGGACTGGTGGCGAGAAAAGCTGCTTCTAGGAGGTTGTCAAGTGTTTTTGCTCGACGATTCCATTCTTGGGTAGTTGGTTTGGCCCTTGTTCTTGTAACTCGAATCCTAGCCCTGTAAATCACATTCTAGTTTTTCACCATTTAGAACCTTACGCCTTTTTTACTCTCTGATTGAGGTTCTCGGCACAGAAAAATCTTCATAAACTAAATCACGCGTGTATATGTTGACATTTAAGAGATATAGAGTCAAGAAAATCAATAGCAATGGTGATATATATGCGGACTAGACACCAAACAATAAACACTCAAAAAATGGCTACAATTTAAGGAATGTGTTTAGTGACGACATCAGATTCCAAATTGATGAAGAAAGGTCTGGTGGCATCAAAAACTGCTTCCAGGAGGTTGTCAAATGTTTTCGCTCGACGATTCCATTCTTGGGTAGTTGGTTTGGCCCTTGTTCTTGTAACTCGAATCCTAGCCCGGTATGTCACATTCTAGTTTTACACCATTGTGAACCTTATTTCTTTTTTACTCTCTGATCGAGGTTCTCGGCATTGAAAAATATTCGTAAACTAAATCATACATGTATATGTTGACATTTAAGAGATATACAGTCAAGAAAATCAAGAGCAATGGTGATATATGTGCGGATTAGACACCAAAAAATAAACACTCAAAAAATGGCTACAATTTAAGGAATGTGTTTAGTAATGGCATCAGATTCCTAATTGATAGAGAATAGTCTGGTGGCATGAAAAGCTGCTTCTAGGAGGTTGTCAAGTGTTTTCGCTCGACGATTCTATTCTTGGGTGGTTGATTTGGCCCTTGTTCCTGTAACTCGAATCCAAGCCCGGTATATCCCATTTTAGTTTTACACCATTGTGAACCTTAAGCCTTTTTTACTCTCTGATCGAGGTCCTCGGCATTGAAAAATCTTCGTAAACTAAATCACACGTGTATATGTTGACATTTAAGAGATATACAGTCAAGAAAATCAAGAGCAATGGTGATATATATGCGGATTAGACACCAAAAAATAAACACTCAAAAAAATGGCTACAATTTAAGGAATGTCTTTAGTGACGGCATCAGGTTTCTAATTGATGGAGAAAGGTCTGATGGCAAGAAAAGCTGATTCCAGGAGGTTTTCAAGTGTTTTCACTCGACGATTCCATTCTTGGGTGGTTGGTTTGGCCCTTGTTCCTGTAACTCGAATTCTAGCCCAGTATATCCCATTCTAGTTTTACACCATTGTGAACCTTAAGCCTTTTTTACTCTCTTATCGAGGTCCTCGGCATTGAAAAATCTTCGTAAACTAAATCACACGTGTATATGTTGACATTTAAGAGATATACAGTCAAGAAAATCAAGAGCAATGGTGATATATATGCGGATTAGACACCAAAAAATAAACACTCAAAAAAATGGCTACATTTTAAGGAATGTCTTTAGTGACGGCATCAGGTTCCTAATTGATGGAGAAAGGTCTGATGGCAAGAAAAGCTGATTCCAGGAGGTTGTCAAGTGTTTTCACTCGACGATTCGATTCTTGGGTGGTTGGTTTGGCCCTTGTTCCTGTAACTCGAACCCTAGCCCGGTATATCACATTCTAGTTTTACATAATTGTGAACCTTACGCCTTTTTTACTCT
The DNA here is from genome assembly GCA_030545235.1 of Helianthus tuberosus. Lineage (NCBI taxonomy): Eukaryota > Viridiplantae > Streptophyta > Magnoliopsida > Asterales > Asteraceae > Helianthus > Helianthus tuberosus. Next base: position 66,667 of record JARYGA010038452.1, read on the forward strand.
CTGACCGAGGTTCTCGGCAATGAAAAATATGCGTAAACACTCAAAAAATGGCTTCCATTTAATGAATGTGTTTAGTTACGGCATCAGATTCCTATTTTATGGAGATAGGTCTGGTGGCAAGAAAAGCTGATTCCAGGAGGTTGTCAAGTGTTTTCGCTCGACGATTCAATTCTTGGGGGGTTGGTTTGGCTCTTGTTCCTGTAACTCGAATCCTAGCCCATTATATTTCATTTTCCTTTTACACCATTATGAACCTTACGCCTTTTTTATTCTCTAATCGAGGTTCTCGGCATTGAAAAATCTTCGTAAACTAAATCACCCGTGTATATGTTGACATTTAAGAGATATACAGTCAAGAAAATCAAGAGCAATGGTGATATATATGCGGATTAGACACGAAAAAATAAACACTCAAAAAATGGCTACAATCTAAGGAATGTGTTTAGTGACGGAATCAGATTCCTAATTGATGGAGAAAGGTCAGGTGGCAAGAAAAGCTGCTTCTAGGAGGTGTCAAGTGTTTTCGCTTGATGATTCCATTCTTGGGTGGTTGGTTTGGCCCTTGTTCCTGTAACTCGAATCCTAGCCCAGTATACCCCATTCTAGTTTTACACCACCGTGAACTGTACACCTTTTTTACTCTCTGATCGAGGTTCTCGGTATTGAAAAATCTTCTAAAACTAAATCACACGTGTATATGTTGACATTTAAGGGATATACAGTCAAGAAAATCAAGAGCAACGGTGATATATATGCGGATTAGACACCAAAAAATAAACACTCAAAAAATGGCTACAATTTAAGGAATGTGTTTAGTGACTGCATCAGATTCCTAATTGATGGAGAAAGGTCTGGTGGCAAGAAAACCAGCTTCCCGGAGGTTTTCAAGTGTTTTCGCTCGACGATTCCATTTTTGGGTGGTTGGTTTGGTCCTTGTTCCTGTAACACGAATACTAGCGCGGTATATCCCATTTTAGTTTAACACCATTGTGAACCTTACGCCTTTTTTACTCTCTGATCGAGATTCTCCGCATTAAAAAATCTTCGTAAACTAAATCACAAGTGTATATGTTGACATTTAAGAGATATACAGTCAAGAAAATCAAGAGCAATGGTGATATATATGCGGATGATACACCAAAAAATAAACAGTCAAAAAATGGCTACAATTTAAGGAATTTGTTTAGTTACGGCATGAGATTCCTAATTGATGGAGAAAGGTCTGGTGGCAAGAAAACCTGCTTCAATGAGGTTGTCAAGTGTTTTCGCTTAACGATTCCATTCTTGGGTGGATGGTTTGGCCCTTGTTCCTGTAACTCGAATACTAGCACGGTATATCCCAATTTAGTGTTACACCATTGTGAACCTTACGCTTTTTTTACTCTCTGATCGAGGTTCTCAGCATTGAAAAATCTTTGTAAACTAAATCACACGTGTATATGTTTACATTTAAGATATATACACTCAAGAAAATCAAGAGCAATGGTGATATATATGCGGATTAGACACCAAAAAATAAACACTAAAAAAATGGCTACAATTTAAGAAATGTGTTTAGTGACGGCATCAGATTCCTAATTGATGGAGAAAGGTCTGGTGGCAAGAAAAGCTGTTTCCAGGTGGTTGTAAAGTGTTTTCGCTCAACGATTCCATTCTTGGGTGGTTGCTTTGGCCCTTGTTCCTATAACTCGAATCCTAGCCCGGTATATCCCATTCTAGTTTTACACCATTGTGAACCATACGCCTTTTTTACTCCTTGGTCGAGGTTCTCGGCATTGAAAAATCTTCGTAAACTAAATCACACGTGTATTTTTTTTGACATTGAAGAGATATACTGTCAAGAAAATCAAGAGCAATGGTGATATATATGCGGATTAGACACCAAAAAATAAACACTCAAAAAATGGCTACACTTTAACGAATGTGTTTAGTGACGGCATCAGAATCCTAATTGATGGAGAAAGGTCTGGTGGCAAGAAAAGCAGCTTCCAGGAGGTTGTTAAGTGTTTTGCTCGACGATTCCATTCTTGGGGAGTTGGTTTAGCCCTTGTTCTCGTAACGCGAATCCTAGCCCGGTATATCCCATTTTAGTTTTACACCAATGTGAACCTTATGCCTTTTTTACTCTCTGATCGAGGTTCCCGGCATTGGAAAATCCTCGTAAACTAAATCACACGTGTATATGTTGACATTTAAGAGATATACAGTTAAGAAAATCAAGAGCAATGGTGATATATATATGCGGATTAGACATCAAAAAATAAACACTTAAAAATGGCTATAATTTAAGGAATGTGTTTAGTGACGGCATCAGAATCCTAATTGATGGAGAAAGGTTTGGTGGCAAGAAAAGCTGCTTCCAGGAGGTTGTCAGGTGTTTTCGCTCGACGATTCCATTCTTGGGTGGTTGGTTTGGCCTTGTTCCTGTAAATCGAATCCTAACCCGGTATATTACATTTTTGTTTTACACCATTGTGAACCTTACTTCTTTTTTACTCACTGATCGAGGTTCTCGGCATTGAAAAATCTTCATAAACTAAATCTCACGTGTATATGTTGACATTTAAGAGATATACAGTCAAGAAAATCAAGAGCAATGGTGATATATATGTGGATTATTCACCAAAAAATAAACACTCAAAAAATGGATACAATTTAAGGAATGTGTTTAGTGACGGCATCATATTCCTAATTGATGGAGAAAGGTCTGGTGGCAGGAAAAGTTGCTTCCAGGAGGTTGTCAGTTGTTTTCACTCGACGATTCCATTCTTAGGTGGTTGGTTTAGCCTTTGTTCCTGTAACTCGAATCCTAGCCCGATATATCACATTTTAGTTTTACACCATTGTGAACCTTACGCCTTTTTTACTCTCTGATCGAGGTTCTCGGCATTGAAAAATACTTGTAAACGAAATCACACGTGTATATGTTGACATTTAAGAGATATACAGTCAAAAAAAATCAAGAGCAACGATGATATATATGCGGATTATACACCAAAAAATAAACACTCAAAAAATGGCTACAATTTAAGGAATGTGTTTAGTGACGGCATCAGATTCCTAATTGATGTAGAAAGGTTTGGTGGTAAGAAAATCTGCTTCCAAGAGGTTGTCAGGTGTTTTCGCTCGACGATTGCATTATTGGGTGGTGGGTTTGGCCCTTGTTCCTGTAACTCGAATCCTAGCCCGGTATATCCCATTTTAGTTTTTCACCATTGTGAACCTTACCCCGTTTTTACTCTCTGATTGAGGTTCTCGGCATCGAAAAATCTTCGTAAACTAAATCACCCGTGTATATGTTGACATTTAAGAGATATACAGTCAAGAAAATCAAGAGCAATGGTGATATATATGCGGATTAGACACCAAAAAATAAACACTCAAAAAATGGCTACAATTTAAGGAATTTGCTTAGTGACGACATCAGATTCCTAATTGATGGAGAAATGTCTGGTGGCAATAAAAGCTGCTTCCAGGAGGTTGTCAAGTGTTTTCCCTCGACGATTCCATTCTTGGGTGTTTGGTTTGGCACTTGTTCCAGTAACTCGAATCCTAGCCCCGTATATACCATTTTAGCTTTACACCATTGTGAACCGTACGTCTTTTTTACTCTCTGATCAAGGTTCGCGGCATTGAAAAATCATCGTAAACTAAATCGCACGTTTATATGTTGACTTTGAAAAGATATACAAGCAAGAAAATGAAGAGCAATGGTGATATATTTGCGGATTAGACACAAAAAAATAAACTCTCAAAAAATGCCTACAATTTAAGGAATGTGTTTAGTAACGACATCAGATTCCTAATTGATGGAGAAAGGTCTGGTGGCAAGAAAAGCTGCTTCCCGGAGGTTGTCAAGTGTTTTTGCTCCACGATTCCGTTTTTGGGTGGTTGGTTTGGCCCTTGTTCCTGTAACTCGAATACTAGCCCGGTATATCCCATTTTAGTTTTACACCATTGTGAAATTTACGCCTTTTTTACTCTCTGATCGAGGTTCTTGGCATTGAAAAATCTTCGTAAACAAAATCACATGTGCATATGTTGACATTTAAGAGATATACAGTTAAGAAAATCAAGATAAATGGTGATATATATGCGGATTAGACAATAAAAAATAAACACTCAACAAATGGCTACAATTTTAAGAATATGTTTAGTGAAGGCATCAGATTCCTAATTGATGGAGAAAGGTCTGGTGGTACGAAAAGCTACTTCCAAGAGGTTGTCAATTGTTTTCGCTCGACGATTCCAATCTTGGGGGGTTGGTTTGGCCCTTGTTCTCGTAATTCGAATCCTTGCCCGGTATATCCCATTCTAGTTTTACACCATTGTGAACCTTACGCCTTTTTTGTCTCTGATCGAGGTTCTCGGCATTGAAAAATCTTCGTAAACTAAATCACACGTGTATATGTTGACATTTAAGAGATATACAGTCAAGAAAATCAAGAGCAATGGTGATATATATGCGGAATAGACACCAAAAAATAAACACTGAAAAAATGGCTACAATCTAAGGAATGTGTTTAGTGACGGAATCGGATTCCTAATTGATGGAGAAAGGTCAGGTGGCAAGAAAGGCTGCTTCTAGGAGGTGTCAAGTGTTTTCGCTTGATGATTCCATTCTTGGGTGGTTGGTTTGCCCCTTGTTCCTGTAACTCGAATCCTAGCCCAGTATATCCCATTCTAGTTTTACACCATTGTGAACCTTACGCCTTTTTTACTCTCTGATCGAGGTTCTCAGCATTGAAAAATCTTCGTAAACTAAATTTCACGTGTATATGTTGACATTTAAGAGATATACAGTCAAGAAAATCAAGAACAACGGTGATATATATGCGGATTAGACACTAAAATAAACACTAAAAATTGGCTAAAATTTAAGGAATGTGTTTAGTGACGGCATCAGATTCCTAATTGATGGAGAAAGGTCTGGTGGTAAAAAAAAGCTGCTTCCCGGAGGTTGTCAAGTGTTTTCGCTCTACGATTCCATTTTTGGGTGGTTGGTTTGGCCCTTGTTCCTGTAACTCGAATACTAGCGTGGTATATCCCATTTTAGTTTTACACCATTGTGAACCTTACGCCATTTTTACTCTCTGATCGAGGTTCTCGGCATTGGAAAATCCTCGTAAACTAAATCACACGTGTATATGTTGACATTTAAAAGATATACAGTTAAGAAAATCAAGAGCAATGGTGATATATATATATATATATATATATATATATGCGGATTAGACACCAAAAAATAAACACTTAAAAATGGTTACAATTTAAGGAATGTGTTTAGTGACGGCATCAGAATCCTAATTGACGGAGAAAGGTCCGGTGGCAAGAAAAACTGCTTCCAGGAGGTTGTCAGGTGTTTTCGCTCGACGATTCCATTCTTGGGTGGTTGGTTTTGCCCTTGTTCCTGTAACTCGAATCCTAGCCCGCTATATCCCATTTTAGTTTTACACCGTTGTGAACCTTACGCCTTTTTTACTCACTGATCGATGTTCTCGGCATTGAAAAATCTTCATAAACTAAATCACACGTGTATATGTTGACATTTAAGAGATATACAGTCAAGAAAATCAAGAGCAATGGTGATATATATGCGGATTATACACCAAAAAACAAACAGTCAAAAAATTTCTACAATTTAAGGAATGTGTTTAGTGACGACATCAGATTCCTAATTGATGGAGAAAGGTCTGGTGGCAAGAAAAGCTGCTTCCAGGAGGTTGTCAGGTGTTTTCCCTCGACGATTCCATTCTTGGTTGTTTGGTTTAGCACTTGTTCCCGTAACTCGAATCCTAACCCGGTATATACCATTTTAGTTTTACACCATTGTGAACCTTACGTCTTTTTTACTCTCTGATCAAGGTTCTTGGCATTGAAAAATCTTCGTAAACTAAATCGCACGTGTATATGTTGACATTGAATAGATATACAAGCAAGAAAATAAAGAGCAATGGTGATATATATGCGGATTAGACACAAAAAAGTAAACACTCAAAAAATGCCTACAATTTAAGGATGTGTTTAGTGACCGCATCAGATTCCTAATTGATGGAGAAGGGTCTGGTGGCAAGAAAAGCTGCTTCCCGGAGGTTGTCAAGTGTTTTAGCTCGACGATTCCATTTTTGGGTGGTTGGTTTGGCCCTTGTTCTTGTAACTCGAATACTAGCCCGGTATATCCCATTTTAGTTTTACACCATTGTGAACCTTACACCTTTTTTACTCTCTGATCGAGGTTCTCCGCATTGAAAAATCTTCCTAAACTAAATCACACGTGTATATGTTGACATTTAAGAGATATACAGTCAAGAAAATCAAGAGCAATGGTGATATACATGCGGATTAGACACAAAAAAATAAACACTCAAAAAATGGTTACAATTTAAGGAATGTGTTTAGTGACGGCATCAGATTCCTAATTGATGGAGAAAGGTCTAGTGGCAATGAAAACTGCTTCCAGGAGGTAGTCAAGTGTTTTCACTCGAAGAATCCATTCTTGAGTGGTTGGTTTGGCCCTTGATCCTGTAACTCGAATTCTAGCCCGGTATATCCCATTCTAGTTTTACACCATTGTGTAACTTACGCCTTTTTCACTCTCTGATCGAGATTCTCGGCATTGAAAAATATTCGTATACTATATCACACGTGTATATGTTCACATTTAAGAGATATACATCAAGAAAATCAAGAGAAATGGTGATATATATATGCAGATTAGACACCAAAAAATAAACGCTCAAAAATGGCTACAATTTTAGGAATGTGTTTAGTGACGGTATCAGATTCCTAATTGATGGAGAAAGGTCTAGTGGCAAGAAAAGCTACTTCCAGGAGGTTGTCAGGTGTTTTCACTCGACGATTCCATTCTTGGGTGGTTTTGTTTAGCCCTTGTTCTTGTAACTCGAATCCTAGCCCGATATATCCGATTTTAGTTTTACACCATTGTGAACCTTACGCCTTTTTCACTCACTGATCGAGGTTCTCGGCGTTGAAAAATCATCGTAAACTAAATCACACGTGTAAATGTTGACATTTAAGAGATACACAGTCAAGAAAATCAAGAGCAATGGTGATATATATGCGGATTAGACACCAATAAATAAACACTCAAAAAATGGCTACAATTGAAGGAATGTGTTTAGTGACGGCATCAGATTCCTAATTGATGGAGAATGGTCTGGTGGCAAGAAATGCTGCTTCCCGGAGGTTGTCGAGTCTTTTCGCTCGACGATTCCATTTTTGGCTGGTTGGTTTGGCCCTTGTTCCTGTAACTCAAATACTAGCCCGGTATATCCCATTTTAGTTTTACACCATTGTGAACCTTTCGCCTTTTTCACTCTCTGATCGAGGTTCTCCGCATTGAAAAATCTTCGTAAACTAAATCACACGTGTATATGTTGACATTTAAGAGATATACAGTCAAGAAAATAAAGAGCAATGGTGATATATATGCGGATTAGACACCAAAAAATAAACACTCAAAAAATGGTTACAATTTAAGGAATGTGTTCAGTGACGGCATCAGATTCCTAATTGATGGAGAAAGGTCTGGTGGCAAGAAAAGCTGCTTCTAGGTGGTTTTCAAGTGTTTTCGTTCTACGATTCCATTCTTGGGTGGTTGGTGTGGCCCTTGTTCCTGTAACTCGAATCCTAGCCCCGGTATATCCCATTCTAGTTTTACACCATTGTGAAACTTACGCCTTTTTTACTCTCTGATCGATGTTCTCGGCATTGAAAAATCTTCGTAAACTAAATCACAGTTGTATATGTTGACATCTAGGAGATATACAATCAAGAAAATCAAGAGCAATGGTGATATATATGCGGATTAGACACCAAAAAATAAACGCTCAAAAAATGGCTACAATTTAAGGAATGTGTTAAGTGATGGCATCAGATTCCTAATTGATGGAGAAAGGTCTGGTGGCAAGAAAAGCTGCTTCCAGCAGGTTGTCAAGTGTTTTCGCTCAACGATTCCATTCTTGGGTGGTTGGTTTGGCCCTTGTTCTCGTAACTCGAATCCTTGCCCGGTATATCCCATTCTAGTTTTACACCATTGTGAACGTCACGCCTTTTTTTACTCTCTGATCGAGGTTCTCGGCATTGAAAAATCTTCGTAAACTAAATCACACGTGTATATGTTGACCTTTAAGAGATATATACTCAAGAAAATCAAGAGCAATTGTGATATATACGCGGATCAGACACCAAAAAATAAACACTAAAAAAATGGCTACAATTTAAGAAATGTGTTTAGTGACGGCATCAGATTCCTAATTGATGGAGAAAGGTCTGGTGGCAAGAAAAGTTGTTTCCAGGTGGTTGTCAAGTGTTTTCGCTCAACAATTCAATTCTCGGGTGGTTGGTTTGTCCCTTGTTCCTATAACTCGAATCTTAGCCCGGAATATCCTATTCTAGTTTTACAGCATTGTGAACCTTACGCCTTGTTTACTCTTTGGCCGAGGTTCTCGGCATTGAAAAATCTTCGTAAACTAAATCACACGTGTATTTGTTGACATTGAAGAGATACACAGTCAAGAAAAACAAGAGCAATAGTGATATATATGGGGATTTGACACCAAAAAATAAACACTCAAAAAATGGCTACAATTTAAGGAATGTGTTTAGTGACGGCATCAGATTCCTAATTGATGGAGAAAGGTCTGGTGGCAAGAAAAGCAGCTTCCAGGAGGTTGTCAAGTGTTTTCGCTCGACGATTTCATTCTTGGGTGGTTGGTTTGGCCCTTGTTCTCGTAACTCGAATCTTAGCCCGGTATATCCCATTTTAGTTTTACACCAATGTGAACCTTACTCCTTTTTTACTCTCTGATCGAGGTTCTCGGCATTGGAAAAGCCTCGTAAACTAAATCACACTTGTATATGTTGACATTTAAGAGATATACAGTCAAGAAAATCAAGAGCAATGGTGATATATATGCGGATAAGACACCAAAAAATAAACACTTAATAATGGCTACAATTTAAGGAATGTGTTTTGTGACGGCATCAGATTCCTAATTGATGGAGAAAGGTCTGGTGGCTAGAAAAGCTGCTTTCAGGAGGTTGTCAAGTGTTTTCGCTCGACGATTCCATTCTTAGATGGTTAGTTTGGCCCTTGTTCCTGTAACTCTAATCCTAGCCGGGTATATCCCATTTTAGTTTTACATCATTGTGAACCTTACGCCTTTTTTACTCTCTGATCGAGGTTCTCTACATTGAAAAATCTTCGTAAAATAAATCACACGTGTATATGTTGACATTTAAGAGATATACATACAAGAAAATCAAGAGCAATGGTGATATATATGCGGATTAGACAACAAAAAAATAAACACTCAAAAAATGGCTACAATTTAAGGAATGTGTTTAGTCACGGCATCTGATTCCTAATTGATGGAGAAAGGTCTGGTGGCAAGAAAAGCTGCTTCCAGGAGGTTGTCAAGTGTTTTTGCTCGACGATTCCATTTTTGGGTGGTTGGTTTGGCCCTTGTTCCTGTAACTCGAATCCTAGCCCAGTATATCCCATTCTAGTTTTACACCATTGTGAACCTTACGCCTTTTTTACTCTCTGATCGAGGTTATTGGCAATGAAAAATCATCGTAAACTAAATCACACGTGCATATGTTGACATTTAATAGATATACAGTCAAGAAAATCAAGAGCAATGGTGATATATATGCGGATTAGACACCAAAAAATAAACACTCAAAAAATGGCTACAATTTAAGGATTGTTTTTAGTGTCGGCATCAGATTCCTAATTGATAGAGAAAGGTCTGGTAGAAAGAAAAGCTGCTTTAAGGAGGTTGTCAAGTGTTTTCGCTCGACGATTCCATTCTTGGATGGTTGGTTTGGCCGTTGTTCTTGTAACTCGAATCCTAGCCCAGTATATCCCATTCTAGTTTTACACCATTGTGAACCTGACGCCATTTTTACTCTCTGATCGATGTTCTCGGCATTGAAAAATCTTCGCAAACTAAATCACACGTGTATATTTTGACATTTAAGAGATATACAGTCAAGAAAATCAAGAGAAATGTTGATATATATATGCAGATTAGACACCAAAAAATAAACACTAAAAAAGGGCTATAATTTAAGGAAAGTGTTTAGTGACGGCATCAGATTCCTAATTGATGGAGAAAGGTCTGGTGGCAAGAAAATCTGCTTCCAGGAGGTTGTCAAGTGTTTTCGCTCGACGATTCCATTCTTGGGTGGTTGGCTTGGCCCTTGTTCCTGTAACTCGAATCCTAGCCCGGTATATCCCATTTTAGTTTTACACCATTATGAACCTTACCCCGTTTTTACTCTCTGATTGAGGTTCTCGGCATTAAAAAATCTTCGTAAACTAAATCACACGTGTATATGTTGACATTTAAGAGATATACAGTCAAGAAAATCAAGAGCAATGGTGATATATATGCGGATTAGACAACAAAAAATAAACACTCAAAAAATGGCTACAATTTAAGGAATGTGTTTAGTGACGGCATCAGATTCCTAATTGATGGAGAAAGGTCTTGTGGCAAGAAAAGGTGCTTCCAGGAGGTTGTCAAGTGTTTTCGCTCGACGATTCCATTCTTGGGTGGTTAGCTTGTCCCTTGTTGCTGTAACTCAAATCCCTGCCCGGTATATCCCATTTTAGTTTTACACCATTGTGAACCTTACACCTTTTTTACTCTCTGATCGAGGTTCTCGGCATTGAAAAACCCTCGTAAACTAAATCACACGTGTATATGTTGACATTTAAGAGATATACAGTCAAGAAAATCTAGAGCAATGGTGATATATATGCGGATTAGACACCAAAAAATAAACACTAAAAAAATGGCGACAATTTAAGGAATGTGTTTAGTGACGGCATCAGATTCATAATTGATGGAGAAAGGTCTGGTGGCAAGAAAAGCTGCTTCCAGGAGGTTGTCAAGTTTTCGCTCGACGATTCCATTCTTGGGTGGTTAGTTTCTCCTTGTTCCTGTAACTTGAATCCTAGCCCGGTATATCCCATTTTAGTTTTACACCATTGTGAACCTTACGCCTTTTTTACTCTCTGATCGAGGTTCTCGGCATTGAAAAATTCTCGTAAACTAAATCACACGTGTATATGTCGACATTTAAGAGATATACAGTCAAGAAAATCAAGAGCAATGGTGATATATATGCGGATTAGAAACCAAAAAATAAACACTAAAAAAATGGCTACAATTTAAGGAATGTGTTTAGTGACGACATCAGATTCCTAATTGATGGAGAAAGGTCTGGTGATAAGAAAGGCTGCTTCCAGGAGGTTGTCAAGTGTTTTCACTCGACGATTCCATTCTTGGGTGGTAGGTTTGGCCCTCGTTCCAGTAACTCGAATCCTAGCCCGGTATATCCCATTCTGGTTTTACATCATTGTGAACCTTACGCCTTTTTTACTCTCTGATCGAGGTTGTCGGCATTGAAAAATCTTCGTAAACTAAATCACACGTGTATATGTTGACATTTAAGAGATATACGGTCAAGAAAATCAAGAGCAATGGTGATATGTATGCAGATTAGACACCAAAAAATAAACACTAAAAAAATGGCTACAATTTAAGGAATGTGTTTAGTGACGGCATCAGATTCCTAATTGATGGAGAAAGGTCTAGTGGCAAGAAAAGCTGCTTCCAGGAGGTTGTCAAGTGTTTTCGCTCGACGATTCCATTCTTGGGTGGTTGGTCTGACACTTGTTCCTGTAACTCGAATCCTAGCCCGGTATATCCCATTCTAGTTTTACTATGTTGACATTTAAGAGATATACAGTTAAGAAAATCAAGAGCAATGGTTATATATGCGGATTAGACACCAAAAAATAAACATTCAAAAAATGGCAACAATTTAAGGATTGTGTTTAGTGATGGCATCAGATTCCTAATTGATGGAGAAAGGTCTGGTGGCAAGAAAAGCTGCTTCCAGGAGGTTGTCAAGTGTTTTCGCTCGACGATTCCATTCTTGGGTGGTTGGTCTAACACTTGTTCCTGTAACACGAATCCTAGCCCGGTATATCCCATTCTGGTTTTACACCATTGTGAACCTTACGCCTTTTTTACTCTCTGATCGAGGTTGTCGGCATTGAAAAATCTTCGTAAACTAAATCACACGTGTATATGTTGACATTTAAGAGATATACGGTCAAGAAAATCAAGAGCAATGGTAATATGTATGCGGATTAGACAACAAAAAATAAACACTAAAAAAATGGCTACAATTTAAGGAATGTGTTTAGTGACGGCATCAGATTCCTAATTGATGGAGAAAGGTCTGGTGGCAAGAAAAGCTACTTCCAGGAGGTTGTCAAGTGTTTTCGCTCGACGATTCCATTCTTGGGTGGTTGGTCTGACACTTGTTCCTGTAACTCGTATCCTAGCCCGGTATATCCCATTCTAGTTTTACTATGTTAACATTTAAGAGATATACAGTTAGGAAAATCAAGAGCAATGGTGATATATATGCGGATTAGACACCAAAAAATAAGCACTCAAAAAATGGTAACAATTTAAGGATTGTGTTTAGTGACGGCATCAGATTCCTAATTGATGGAGAAAGGTCTGGTGGCAAGAAAAACTGCTTCCAGGAGGTTGTCAAAGGTTTTCGCTCGATGATTCCATTCTTGGGTGGTTGGTCTGACACTTGTTCCTGTAACTCGAATCCTAGCCCGGTACATCCCATTCTGGTTTTACACCATTGTGAACCTTACGCCTTTTTTACTCTCTGATCGAAGTTCTCGGCATTGAAAAATCTTTGTAAACTAAATCACACGTGTATATGTTGAGATTTAAGAGATATACGGTCAAGAAAATCAAGAGCAATGGTGATATGTATGCGGATTAGACACCAAGAAATAAACACATAAAAAATGGCTACAATTTAAGGATTGTGTTTAGTGACGAAATCAGATTCCTAATTGATGGAGAAAGGTCTGGTGGCAAGAAAATCTGCTTCCAGGAGGTTGTTAAGTGTTTTTGCTCGACGATTCCATTCTTGGGTGGTTGGTTTGGCCCTTGTTCCTGTAACTCGAATCCTAGCCCAGTATATCCCATTCTAGTTTTACACCATTGTGAACCTTACGCCTTTTTTACTCTCTGATCGAGGTTCTCGGTATTGAAAAATCTTCGTAAACTAAATCACACGTGTATATGTTGACATTTTAAAGATATACAGTCAAGAAAATCAAGAGCAATGGTGATATATATGCGGATTAAACACCAAAAAATAAACATTCAAAAAATGGCTATAATTTAAGGATTGTGGTTAGTGACGGCATCAGATTCCTAATTGATGGAGAAAGGTCTAGTGGAAAGAAAAGCTGCTTCCAGGAGGTTGTCAAGTGTTTTCGCTCGACGATTCCATTCTTGGGTGGTTAGTTTGGCCCTTGTTCCTGAAACTCGAATCCTAGTCCGGTATATCCCATTTTAGTTTTACACTATTGTGAACCTTACGCCTTTTTTACTCTCTGATCGAGGTTCTCGGAATTAAAAAAATCTTCATAAACTAAATCACACGTGTATATGTTGACATTTAAGAGATATACAGTCAAGAAAATCAAGAGCAATGGTGATATATATGCGGATTAGACACCAAAAAATAAACACTAAAAAATTGGCTACAATTTAAGGAATGTGTTTAGTGACGACATCAGATTCCTAATTGATGGAGAAAGGTCTGTTGGCAAGAAAAGCTGCTTCCAGGAGGTTGTCAAGTGTTTTCGCTCGACGATTCCATTCTTGGGTGGTTAGTTTGGCCCTTGTTCCTGTCACTCGAATCCTAGCCCGGTATATCCCATTTTAGTTTTACACTATTGTGAACCTTACGCCTTTTTTAATCTCTGATCGAGGTTCACGGCATTAAAAAATCTTCGTAAACTAAATCACACGTGTATATGTTGACATTTAAGAGATACACAGTCAAGAAAATCAAGAGCAATGGTGATATATATGCGGATTAGACACCAAAAAATAAACACTCAAAAATTGGCTACAATTTAAGGAATGTGTTTAGTGACGACATCAGATTCCTAATTGATGGAGAAAGGTCTGTTGGCAAGAAAAGCTGATTCCAGGAGGTTGTCAAGTGTTTTCGCTCGATGATTCCATTCTTGGGTGGTTAGTTTGGCCCTTGGTCCTGTAACTCGAATCCTAGCCCGGTAAATCCCATTTTAGTTTTACACTATTGTGAACCTTACGCCTTTTTTACTCTCTGATCGAGGTTCTCGGCATTAAAAAATCCTCGTAAACTAAATCACACGTGTATATGTTGACATTTAAGAGATTTACAGTCAAGAAAATCAAGAGGAATGGTGATGTATATGCGGATTAGACACCAAAAAATAAACACTGAAAAAATGGCTACAATTTAAGGAATGTGTTTATTGACCGCATCAGATTCCTAATTGATGGAGAAAGGTCTGGTGGCAAGAAAAGCTGCTTCCAGGAGGTTGTTAAGTGTTTTCCCTCGACGATTCCATTCTTGGTTGGTTAGTTTGGCCCTTGTTCCTGTAACTCGAATACTAGCCCAGTATATCCCATTCTCGTATTACACCATTGTGAACCTTACGCCTTTTTTACTCTCTGATCGAGGTTCTCAGCATTGATAAATCTTCGTAAACTAAATCACACGTGTATATGTTGACATTTAAGAGATATATAGTCAAGAAAATCAAGAGCAATGGTGATATATATGCGGATCAAACATGTCACACTCCGACCGTGTAATACAACAAACCGCGGCGGAAACGTCGGGGAGTGTCGTAACCGAATCATTGTTTCACAACACATGGTAATTGAAGTTTTGTTTTATTTCGTTAATTGACTCATTGTTTTAATACAAATCAAATAAGTACAACAATTGCCTTTCAAGTTTTAAGTCACTAAAGCCCGCGTCCATCCTATATGTAGCAAGCAATCAACAATCGTCATGTAATATAACCTGAAACATATGTGAAAACAATCAGCCTAAAAATGCCGTCGAGCACATAGGTTTTGTATGTCAAATTCATGGCTTTGAAATCCATATTGCAATACCTCTTCCAACTACGAGAGTTGTTGAGTATCTACCTTGAAATCAAAAAGTGTTGGATATTGCAATATGTTTTATCACCTTTACAAGATGATATAAGTAAACCAAAACCTGTGTAGCCATGAATCTTGACTGAAAAAATTTGTCTTTGTAAAACCAAGTAGTAAATCGACTTTGAAAAGAAACATTGTATGGTTTATATCTTTAAGTAAACCTCGTAGTGTGACATCGTTTGAAAACATTCGTCCAAATCGTTCAATCGTTCAAATCGTCCGTGTTATAAACCATCGTTTAATCGTTCGTGTTTTAATTGTGAAATACAACTTTTGGTCGTTCTTTAATGAATACATTCAAACCTGTGTCACTCGATATACCACCCATGGGGTATCTTTAACTAGGCACTGAAAGACCTCTTTAACAAGACTAACAAACCAACACATGATTTGTTAATCAGAAAACAGTTTCTGTCGTTACCCACATTACCACCAAAGGGATAGTCCGAAAATGGGATTTGTCAGATCCTATGGTACCATAACATACTACAGGTCGGCTTGATCATAGTTAATGAATGTCATTCAGACGTCTTTCTATTAACGCCCCAACAAGTTCGTTCACATTATTGAAATCATTGTGTTTTATATAAACCATAGCATTTGTTATGAAAACTCGAAAAGCATTTAGCACATTTGAGTCACCCCAAAACAATTGAACGTATAAAAGAGGGGATCTATGTACTCACTTGAGATTGCAAGTGTCCTTGATTAAGTGACCTAACAAAGCTCGGGAAGTCAAGGAATCAAGTGGCACCTAGTATCGGATCACTATGTCAATAATCGGGAACTAAATCGGGAGATCGGGTAGAATGAGATCTTGTAAACCAAATGAGTGTTAGAACTCTTATAATATGGTTTAACAAAGCCTACATTCTGATTGGGAACCTTTCCTAAGTGCTTATGACCCGTTATAACCCGTTAAGGTAGTTTACGCTACTTTAACGTGTCATTTGCGTGAAAGCGCGTTCGGATGGCCTAACTAGTCCTATGACAAGTATTATATGCCTAAACATGTTTAATTATGTTGCATAATCAGTTTAAGTGTCAAAAATTTGGTTACATATGCTTAAATTGAAATTATGCGGAAAAAGGGTATTTTGGTCATTTTCCTAAGGCATATAAACTACCTATCATACAACTAATAAAAGTAAGTGACCATAAGGTATAACCTCGGAAGGTTATTCCCTATACAACTATGGTCACAAAAATATGTTTGGTCGGATCCTAATGATCGACCAAACGGGTCGGGTTCGAAAGTCTAAGCGGTTGTCGAGACCGCTTGACTTACGACCCTAAATAAGCACTAAACTAAAAGTGACGAGTTAAACATGTTAAAACATGTTTAACTAAGTTAGGAAACTGATTTGGTATCAAAACAAAGTGTTTTGATACCCGAAATTAGTTTCGTCGTAAAATGCACATAATTGTGCATTTTGACAGAAACTTTGACTCGTCACTTCGACTAGTCAACGTGGTAATCAGTAGGTATAGTCGCAAGGGACTATAACCATCGTGATTACGCTCACGTTGCAAAGTTCAACCGAACTTTGACTTGACCAAATCATGGTCAAAGCTGAAAGTTAAACACTGTTTGACTTTCTTGCTTGAAATAATTAAACAAGCATGAAAGAACACTTACAAGAGTCCTATGCTTGGAAAAATGAACTAGAATGCTCAAGTATGAGGCCTCCAACTTAATGTGGTAGCCCCAAATCAGAGCAATAGATAGAAGAGAATGAAATGAGCAAGTTGGAATGAAAGTGATCATGGGTATTCATAGTGTTTGATGATGCATAGGATCAAGACATGTAGATTAAGTGTTCCCTAAGGATTAATCCTAGCCATACATGTGTTGGAGACTGATTTTGAAGCTTTACTTGGTCCCCAAACAAGAAAACAAGCAACCAAAACCAACTAATTCACCTGATTTAATCAAAAAATGGTTTTCTGCCTGCTACTGTTCTCACGGCCCGCGACCCCAGGCATGGAGTTTTCTCGCGGCCAGCCTACCAGGTGAAGATCAGAACTTTCAAACTTGTCAAAACAGGTCCCTGCAGCTCCGAAACTTTTTTTCAACCCGTTTAACCCCCGTTAACCCAAATTTCAAGGCTCTACAAGGATGTTAAAGCATAGGGGACCTTAAATATGCTTGGAAATATTACGTATGTCGGTTCGTTTGGTCGTACGATCGCGTTGTTCTGTTAATTACGACGAAACTCGAATGGATGCGAAAACGATCCAAATTGCGAAACGAAAGGTATTTTTGCATTACTATCACTAAAATAAAATATCTTAGTGATTACAAAAATTTTTGGATGTCTGGATACGGTCAGAACGCGAGATATGCATGTTTATGCAAACTTTCGAGGTTTTTGACGCTTTTAGTCCCTGTTGATCAAATAAGCATATTTTCTCACACCGAACCCCTCAAAGCTTATTTCTAAGTTATGTTAAGGGTATTTAGGGTATTTTTAGCTTATGATCTTGTTCCGGAGTGTTCGTTGCTATACGAATTGGCAGACTTTTGCAGTTTGTCGCAAATAGTCCTTCTGATCGAATAAACTTGTTTTGCCATACCAAACCCTTCAAAACTTATTTCTAAGTTATGTAAAGGTTATTTAAGGTATGTTAAGCTTATGTCACTATTCCGGATTGTACGTTTCGTTAAACTGGTTATATTTGCGTAATAGTTTACGTAAAACTTCCAGAAGAGCTTCTTGAGAGTTCAGAATCATACGAAATTTGATATGTGTACTTGTCATATTTAATTGTACAAATCCCGGGAATGATCGTAGAGGCACATATGTCACAGTCTCCCCTACTTTAGGAAATTTCGTCCCGAAATTTAATTTAGAAGAAACTTGTAGGAATAGATGTAGATGATTCGCTTTTAATGAAAACCTCCGTTCCCTGAGTAAAACTCTGGGCCACGTCTGGATTTCCATCGAACTTTGTTAATCGTACTCGTCTGTTGTTTGTAGGGAAGAGTTCAGATCCGAAGATTTAAACTCCATTCCAATAGGTTTGTGTATGATTTTACCAAACCTCAAGAGTGACATGTAATCGTCGAAATGATATCCTTGTTATAGTAAAATATGGAGAGCGTGTGAATTCGACAAGAAGTTGGAGTTTCGAACAACGGATAGGGAGAATGTTTCCTATGAAGACTATTATAGGAAACTTGTGTGTGCTCGAAATTGGAGTCGGAGAGTATAACATAAATCAACATTGGTCAAGGTCCAGAACTTATAGTAACTTAAATAATGTCACGCTTGCAATGTAATAAGGAACACCTATATATAGGAAGTACCATCGGCGTATCCACCATGCCCTTATTACATTGTTCACGTTTCCTTATTCTTATCACTATAAGTTCTTACACATGACAAAACTTGCTGTGATTTCTGTTCACTGAATTCCATAATTAAGTATTCATCCATAATTACGTAATTCCTTGCACAGTCCGCACAGTTCATTTTATAATGTGTAGGGGAAAAATCAAACGAATAATCCTGTGATGACTTGACTAGACTACCATAGAGTCTCTTTAACTAGATCAACGAATGATCTCTTTAAATAGACCACTAAAGAGTCTCTTCAACTAGATCACCAAAGGATCTCTTTAACTAGATCTACGAATGATCTCTTTAACTAGATCAACACATGATCTCTTTAACTAGATCGACGAACGACCTCTTTAACTAGACCAATAGAGGGTCTCTTTAACTAGATCAACACATGATCTCTTTAACTAGATTGACAAATCAATCTCTTTAATTAGACCACCAAAGGGTCTCTTTAACTATATCAATGAATGATATCTTTAACTAGATCAACGCATGATCTGTTTAACTAGACCACCAAAGGGTCTCTTTGATATCTTTAACTAGATTGACGAATCAATCTCTTTAACTAGACCACCAAAGGGTCTCTTTAACTAGACCAACACATGATCTCTTTAACTAGATTGACGAATCAATCTCTTTAACTAGACCACCAAAGGGTCTCTTTAACTATATCAACACATGATATCTTTAACTAGATTGATGAATCAATCTCTTTAACTAGACCACCAAAGGGTCTTATTACTACATCAACAATTGATGTCTTTAACTAGATCAACGCATGATCTCTTTAACTAGACCACCAAAGGGTCTTTTTAACTACATCAACGAATGATGTCTTTAAGTAGATCAACGCATGATCTCTTTAACTAGACCACCAAAGGGTCTTTTTAACTACATCAACAGATGGTGTCTTTAACTAGATCAACGCGTGATCTCTTTAACTTTGGAATAGTACTTTACAATCCAGTCTTAACTATTGCATAGAAGCCCATTAAGGATTTAAGATAGTACTTTTGGATATCCTTCTAAGAATCCATTATATGAAGATATGGAAGATTCTACAAGGATTTGGATAGTGAGCATTCGGATCACATATAACACATAAACACATAATCACATAATTATCAACTTGGTCATCAAGTTGTTATCAACTTGTAATCGATTTGTACACATGCATTTAAAGTACACCAGGAATCCAATCCATGGACTTCAATTAGTAGTTTAAACATCCTCAAGAATCTAACTATGAAGATAGGAAGATCTTATAAGGATTCGGTTTTGTCCTCATTAAATCGTAACATACGTATTAAAGCACACAAAGAATCCAATTAAGGACTTTGATTTTGCGCTTTAAACATCCACAAGGATCTTAACTATAAAGATAGAAAGATCCTATAAGGATTTTGGAATTCGTGTAGCCGGAAATTGTTTCGAAACCTTGTACTAGGTATGCTAAGTCAACATACGAAGTATAGTGTTCTTGAAAATCGTGTACCACGTATGTTAAGTCAACATACGAGTAGAATGTCTTTGAAAACTATGCATGGGATCTTTGAAAATATGTTTAATGTTTTTAAAACCTTATGTAGTGTTTTTGAAATCATGTACTAGGTATATTAGGTAAATATGTTTATAAAATGTTTTTAAAACCATGTGAAATGCCTTTGTAATCATGTAGGAGGTTTTTGGAAAACATGGATAATGTTTTTGAAATTATGCACTTGGTATATCGGGAAAATATACTATGTTTAAAATGTTTTTAAACCATATGAAATGTTTTTGAAATCATAAATGATGTTTTGAAATCATAAACTCTGTATATTGTTATGAAAACCAGAATGTAATGATATAGACATATCGCATAAGACCAATTAAGGACTTATGAAAAGTACCCTTAGATATCCAAGCAAGGATTTAAAGTGGTACTATGAGTATTCGTCTAGAGTTGTAACTTGTACCTTGTACTTTGTTTCTTAGAAGAAACGAGTACTTAGGATTTTCGTGGAGATCGCGAGCGTTCACAAAATGGAAGGACTACAAGAGTAGTTTGTCTTGCAAGGAACACGGTTCCTTGGTGTTGGTATTGTAGGGTTATGTCATTCATACAAGTAACCACATTTGTTTTTCGTACATCGAAATGTAAATAAAGATTTATTATAAACCAAACTGATTGTTTCAAAGTTCCTGGATACATGAGAAATAAAACATAAAGTTTTAATTATTTCAAAGCAGCATCGTTTTCCAGTTAGCCAAATGTTCATCCACGAGCTGGATTTGCATTAACAAGCTTTGGGCAATTGTTCCTGAAAGGGCCCATCTCGCCACGCATTTGCCTGGTGACCAAGTCGTCCACATGATGTGCACTAACGACACTGTAGGTGAGCTTGGTGTTGTGCATTACACCTGTTGCATAGCGGTGCAGTACCAGCATAGGTTTTCTTAGCAAGAGGCCGCGCTGGTTGGTTGGGAGCAACCTGATTGTTCTGAGCAACTACAGCGAAGTTTTGTGAAGCCTTACGCTTCTTTGACTTCTTGGAGGACTCAGTCTGCTTATCCTTTGGTTTTGTCTCATCTGATGGTTTCTTGTCTCCTTTTCAGAAAAGTTTACCCTTCCTGATCTGTGATTCAGTCAGGGTAGCGGATAGCTCAATGGCCTGTCTAACCGTGGTAGGGTTACTAGCAGTAACAATATCCTGAACTAGGTCAGGGAGGCCATCAATGTACTTTTCAATTGCCTTATCCAAAGGCGTAACCATGGTCCGACATAACAGACTTAGTTCCTCATATCGATCCGTGTAGGCTCGACGCTCACCGCTATCTTGTTTAAGGTCATCGAATTCCCTTTCCAATGCCCTGAGTTCATGATGAGGACAAAATTCCTACATCATTAGAGCTCGAAGCTCTTCCCAGGTTTGTGCCATTGCCACATCGGCACCCCTGTCTCTCATCACACCGTTCCACCATGTTAATGCTCGTTTCTCAAATACACTAGATGTGAACTTAACCTTTCGCTCATTTGGACACTGAACATGTCGGAATGTGCTTTCTAGACTCTCGAACCATTGTAGGAGCGCAGTTGCTCCATGAGACCAAGAAAATTTCAGTGGTTTAGCCGAATTGAACGTTTTATAGTTACACTGAGCATTGTTATTGTTATTGTTGTTCGCTTGATTTATCTAGGTAATAAGGTTCAGAATCAAAGCAGCAATCTGCTGAGCGACTAGGGCTGCGAGTGCAGCATCCTGAGTTTGATCGCGTCTAGGAGGCATTTTCTAAAAGAACAAAGGAACATGAGAGGAAACGAGTGAGATGATATTGGATAGTCAAAATAGAATGTTTAAAAATATCGACAAAGCATAAGGATTGTGATAGTTTGTTCGTTACCTAAAACTAACAAACGACACAGTGACAGATCAAAGTAAACGGGTCATAATAATGTATCGCGAAGACATGCTTTAGCCTATAAGTGGACACTAACCCCAAGAGTTCCCAGGTAAGAGTTACTAGTCCGATACTGCGAATTTGTACGAACACTCTATCCTTAGACAGAAAACTCTAGGTACAGGCACCCACCCTTCCGGATTGCATGTGTTCACATTATAAAGACCCAAACTTTGACGAGATTTTGAAAACACCAAAGGCTTAAAAGCCTAAAACAAATCATCTAAGGATAGATGATTTCTTGTGATGTTTTGAAAAATTGACTCGAGAGAATGAATTATGTTTTGTTATTGTTAATCACCCAAGGATAGGTGATTGGTATCGTATTAAGAATTCTAAACCCAAGTGAACTCGCGTTAGGGTCCTAGGAAGGTTATAGACTAGGTCAAGAGCATTAATAATAGCCTAATTCCCTATAACCATGAGCTCTGATACCAACTCTTCTGTCACACCCCGACCGCGTAATACAACAAACCGCGGCGGAAACGTCGGGGAGTGTCGTAACAGAATCATTGTTTCACAACACATGGTAATTGAAGTTTTGTTTTATTTCGTTAATTGAATCATTGTTTTAATACAAACCAAATACGTACAACAATTGTCTTTCAAGTTTAAAGTCACTAAATCTCGCGTCCATCCTATATGTAGCAAGCAATCAACAACTGTCATGTAATATAACCTGAAACATGTGTGAAAACAGTATGCATAAAAATGCCGGCGAGCACATAGGTTTTGTATGTCAAATTCATGGCTTTGAAATCCATATTGCAATACCTCATCCAACTACGAGAGTTGTCGAGTATGTACCTTGAAATCAAAAAGTGTTTGATATTGCAACATGTTTTATCACCTTTACAATATGATATAAGTAAACCAAAACCATTGTAGCCATAAATCTTGACTCAAAACATTTGTCTTTGAAAATAAACATTGTATGGTTTATATCTTTAAGTAAACCTTGTTGTGTGACATCGTTTGAAAACATTCGTCCAAATTGTTGAAATTGTTCAATCGTTCCAATCGTTCAAATCGTCCGTGTTACAAACCATCGTTTAAATGTTCCTGTTTTAATTGTGAAATACAACTTTTGGTCGTTCTTTAATGAATACATTCAAACCTGTGTGACTCGATATACCACCCATGGGGTATCTTTAACTAGGCCCTGAAAGACCTCTTTAACAAGACTAACAAACCAACACATGATTTGTTAATCAGAAACCAGTTTCTGTCATTACCCACATTACCCACCAAAGGGATAGTCCGAAAACGGGATTTGTCAGATCCTATGGTACCATAACATACTACTGGTCGCCTTGATCATAGTTAATGAATGTCATTCGGATGTCTTTCGACTAACACCCCAACAAGTTCGTTCACATTATTGAAATCATTGTGTTTTATCTAAACCATAACATTTGTTTATGAAAACTCGAAAAGCATTTAGCACAAATGAGTCACCCCAAAACAATTGAGAGCATAAAATAGGGGATCTATGTAATCACTTGAGATTGCAAGTATCCTTGATTAAGTGACTAACAAAGCTCGGGAAGTCAAGGAATCAAGTGGCACCTAGTATCGGATCACTATGTCAATAATCGGGACCTAAATCGGGAGATCGGGTAGAATGAAGTCTTGTAAACCAAATGAGTGTTGGAACTCATATAATATGGTTTAACAAAGCCTACATTCTGATTTGAAACCTATCCTAAGTGCTTATGACCCGTTATGACCCGTTAAGGTAGTTTACGCTACTTTAACGTGTTATTTGCGTAAAAGAGTGTTCGGATGGCCTAATTAGTCCTATGGCAAGTATTATATGCCTAAACATGTTTAATTATGTTGCATAATCAGTTTAAGTGTCAAAAATTTGGTTACATATGGTTAAATTGAAATTATGCGCAAAAAGGGTATTTTGGTCATTTTCCTAAGCCATAGAAACTTCCTATCATACAAATAATTAAACTAAGTGACCATAAGGTATAACCTCGGAAGTTTATTCCCTATACAACTATGGTCACAAAAATATGTTTGGTCGGATCCTAATGATCGACCAAATGGGTCGGGTTCGAAAGTCTAACCGGTTGTCGAGACCGCTTGACTTACGACCCTAAATAAGCACTAAACTAAAAGTGACGAGTTAAACATGTTAAAACATGTTTAACTAAGTTAGAAAACTAATTTGGTACCAAAACAAAGTGCTTTGATACCCGAAAATAGTTTCGTCGTAAAATGCATATAATCGTACATTTTGACCGAAACTTTGACTCGTCACTTCGACTAGTTAATGTGGTAATCAGTTGGTATAGTCGCAAGGGACTATAACCATCGTGATTACGCTCATGTTGCAAAGTTCAACCGAACTTTGACTTGACCAAAGCATGATCAAAGCTGAAAGTCAAACACTATTTGACTTTCTTGCTTGAAATAACTAAACAAGCATGAAAGAACACTTACAAGAGTCCTATGCCTGGAAAAATGAACTAGAATGCTCAAGTATGAGGCCTCCAACTTAATGTGGTAGTCCCAAATCAGAGCAATAGAGAGAAGAGAATGAAATGAGCAAGTTGGAATGAAAGAGTTCATGGGTATTTATATTGTTTGATGATGCATAGGATCAAGACATGTGGATTAAGTGTTCCCTTAGGATTAATCCTAGCCATACATGTGTTGGAGACTGATTTGGAGCTTTACTTGGTCCCCAAACAAGAAACAAGCAACCAAAACCAACAAATTTAGCTGATTGAATCAAAAACAAGTTTTCTACCAGCAACTGTTCTCACGGCCCGCGACCCCAGACAAGGAGTTTTTTCGCGGCCAGCCTACCATGTGCAGATCAGAACTTTCAAACTTGTCAAAACAGGTCCCTGTAGCTCTGAAACTTGTTTTACAATGCGTTTAACCCCCGTTAACCCAAATTTCAAGGCTCTACAAGGATGTTAAAGCATAGGGGACTTGAAATATGCTTGAAAATATCACGAATTTCGGTTCGTTTGGTCGTACGGTCATGTTGTTTAGTTAATTACGACGAAACTCGAATGGTTGCGAAAACGATCCAAATTGCGAAACGAAAGGTATTTTGTAACACCCCAATCGCGTAATACAACAACACGCGGTGTAAATATCGGGGAGTCACGTTACAAATTGCTCAAAACTACTGGTACTAAATTGCTTCAATATTATTAACATCGTTTTACCAACAAAGAATACATGTAATTGTCTTTTGATTAAGAAGTCTAAGGCCCGAATGCAGTCCTATGCGTTGCATGCTTGAATAGTTGAAAACCTGAAACATATGTGAAAAATAGTCAGCATAAAAATGCCGGCGAGTACATAGGTTTTGTTAGCCAAATAAATGGCAAAAAGTTTGGTATTGCTATACTTTGACAACTACGAGAGTTGTCAATTGAAAATAATTCTTGAAGCCAAAGAATGGCAAAAGTTTAGTATTGTAATACATAATCTTGATTATGAAAACTCGTGGCAAATAGTTTTGTATATGGCAATATGATTATTACTAAGTAATTTTTATGCCATTTGAAATTGTACATCGTAATCTCGTTGAAATCATCGTAAAACTCGTTAATATGTTATTAGAAATCCAATCAAGGATTATTAATAACTGTTTTGAAAAAAATAAAAAATTGTGTGAGTATTATACAAATCAAATCAATGATTCATGATAATACTTTAGATATCCTTCTAAGAATCTAACATATAAAGATATGGGAGATTCTACGAGGATTTGGATAATCGAACATTGAAACAATCGTACACAAAATCCTAAAGTGATTCGGATAACGCTACACGAATAACAAAATAAGAACACTTATATATAGGAAGTACTTGCGGCGTATCCACCATGTTCTTATTTTATTACACCCGTTTCGTTATCTAAATCACAACTACCACATAAACACATAATCGTCAATTTGTCAACAACTTGTAAAAACGCATTAAAGTACACAATGAATCCAAATAAGGATTCCAATATTAGCACTTTAAACATCCCATGTATGTTTAGCTATGAAGATAGATAAATATTACAGGGATCCGGTTCTCGTCATATTGTCTAGTCGCATATGCATTTAAGTACTCACTGAATCCAAACAAGGACTCCAATATTATCACTCTAAACATCCTACAAGTATCAATTTATAAAGATAAGTTGACGCTAAAAGGATTAGGTTTCTGTCGTATTGAATCATTCTATCACAACATCCTAAATCCAAATAGTGATTCGGGATAACGCCACGAAGGGTAATAGAATAAGCACACTTATATATAGGAAGTACCAGCGGCGTATCCACCATGTGCTTATTGTATTACTCTAGTTTCGTTATCTAAATCACCAACAATCTATACATAAACCATAACCTTCATGTCGTAAAGTACTTCTTAAAAATCTCACTATGAAGATAGGAAGATCTAAGACTGTACTTTCAATATCCTATAAGAATCTAACTATGAAGATAGGTAGATCTTTTAAGGATTTGGATAAACATCGCATTTGCATAATCGGAATAGTACACATAAAAGCACTTAGTAAACACATGTATGCCATACATTTGGAAAACAAATCGGTTACACATATGAATCACCCCAAAAAATTTGAAAACGGTAAAAGAGGGGAATTTATGTACTCACTTGGGATTACGTATAGTTCTTGTTCAAAAGATATAACAAAGTTCAAAAGACCACGAGTTCAAGTGTTGAAGCGGTTCCTAGTGTATCGGATACTATGTTAGTGAATCAACACCTAAATCGGAAGATCAGGTAGAATGAGGTCTCGTAAACCAAATGAGTATTGGAACTCATGTGATATGGTTTAACAAAGCCTACATTCGAAATTGAAACTTATCCTAAGTGTTTACGATCCGTTATGACCCGTTAAGGTAGGCTATGCTACTTCAATGTGTCGTTCACTCATAAGCGCGTTCGGACGGTCTAACTAGTCCTATGATAAGTATTATATGCCTTAACATGTTTAATTATGTTGCATAATCAGCTTAGATGTCAAAAACATGTGTTACATATGCTTAAAATGAAATTATGCGCAAAAAAGGCATTTTGGTCATTTTCCTAAGGCATATAAATTACCTATCATACAACTAACTAAACAAAGTGACCATAAGGTATAACCTCGGAAGATTATTCCCTATACAACTATGGTCACAAAATATGTTTGGTCGGATCCTAACGATCGACCAAACGGGTCGGGTTCGAAAGTCTAAGCGGTTGTTTAGACCGCTTATCTTATGACCCTAATTAATCACTAAACTAAAAGTAACGAGTTAAACATGTGATGTTTAACTAAGTTAGAAAACAGGTTTGATATCAAAACAAAGTGTTTTGATACCCGAAAATAGTTTCGTCGCAAAATGCGCATAATCGGCATTTTGACCGACACTATGACTCGTCACTACGCCTAATAAACGTGGTAATCAGTAGGTATAGTCACAAGGGACTATAACCATCGTGATTACGCTCATGTTACAAAGTTCAAACGAACTTTGTGTTGACCAAAACATGGTCAAAGCAGAAAGTCAAACACTGTTTGACTTTCATGCTTGAAATGCATAACCAAGCATGAAGGAGACTTACAAAGGGTCCAAGCTTGGATCAAGAACAAAGAAAACTGAAGAATGGAGCCTTCAACCAAGAAGGGATAGCTCCAATCAGATCCAATGAGCAGATTTGAGATGAATGAGCAAGTTGGGTTTGTGAAAATCTTGGGTTTATATAGAAAATCAAGGACCATTAGGATCATTCCACATGTTTTGAAGTATTATATTAGCCATACACATGTAGCACATTGTTTTAAATACTAGGGGAACTCATAAACAAGCTCCATGTATTGAAAAACCATGATAAAAACCAAAGAAACAGCTGCTGAAAGCCAGATTCAATGTTTCTGCCAGCAACAGCTGTCGCGGGCTGCGAAGACATATTTTTGCATTCCTATCACTAAAATAAAATATTTTAGTGATTAAAAAATTTTTTGGATGTCCGAATATGGTCAGAACACGAGATATGCACGTTTATGCAAACTTTCACGGTTTTTTGACGCTTTTAGTCCATTTTGATCAAATAAGCATATTTTCTCACACCGTACCGCTCAAAGCTTATGTCTAAGCTATGTTAAGGGTTTTTAGGGTATGTTTAGCTTATGATCTTGTTCCGGAGTGTTGGTTGCTATACAAATTGGCAGACTTTTGCAGTTTATCGCAAATACTCCCTACGATTGAATAAACTTGCTTTTGCCATATCAAACCCATCAAAACTTATTTCTAAGTTATTTAAAGGTTATTTAATGTATGTTAAGATTATGTCACTGTTCCATTGTGTACGTTTCGTTAAACTCGTTACATTTGCATAATAGTCTACGTAAAACTTCCAGAAGAGCTTCTTGAGAGTTCGGAATCATACGAAATTTGATATGTGTACTTTTCATATGTAATTGTAAAATCCTGGGAATGAAACACAAGATTTCATTGTTTTCGTAATTGTATGATGATCGTAGAGGCACTGATGTCACAAGACACCAAAAATTAAACACTCAAAAAATGGCTACAATTTAAGGAATGTGTTTAGTGACGGCATCATATTCCTAATTGATGGAGAAAGGTCTGGTGGCAAGAAAAGCTGCTTCCAGGAGGTTATCAGGTGTTTTCGGTCGGCGACTCCATTCTGGGGTGGTTGGTTTGGCCCTTCTTCCAGTAACTCAAATCCTTGCCCGGTATATTCCATTTTAGTTTTACACCATTGTGAACCTTACGCCTTTTGTACTCTAGGATCGAGGTTCTCGGCATTGAAAAATCTTTGTATACTAAATCATACGTCTATATGTTGACATTTAAGAGAAATACAGTCAAGAAAATCAAGAGCAGTGGTGATATATATGCGGATTAGACACCAAAAAATAAACACTCAAAAAATGGCTACGATTTAAGGAATGTGTTTAGTGACGGCATCAGGTTCCTAATTGATGGAGAATGGTATGGTGGCAAGAAAAGCTGCTTCTTGGAGGTTGTCAAGTGTTTTCGCTTGACGATTCCATTCTTAGATGGTTGGTTTGGCCCTTGTTCCTGTAACTCGAATCCTAACCCGATATATCCCATTTAATTTTACACCATTGTGAACCTTACGCCTTTTTTACTCTCTGATCGAGGTTCTCGGCATTGAAAAATCTTTGTAAACTAAATCACACGTGTATATGTTGACATTTAAAAGATATACAACCAAGAAAATCAAGGGCAATGGTGATATATATGCGGATTAGACACCAAAAAAAAAACACTCAACAAATGGCTACAATTTAAGGAATGTGTTTAGTGACGGCATCAGATTCCTAATTGATGGAGAAAGGTCTGGTGGCAAGAAAAGCTGCTTCTAGGAGGTTGTCATGTGTTTTCGCTCGACGATTCTATTCTTGGGTGGTTGGTTTGGCCCTTGTTCCTGTAACTCGAATCCTAGCCCGGTATATACCATTTTAATTTTACACCATTATGAACCTTACGCCTTTTTTACTCTCTGATCGAGGTTCTCGGCATTGAAAAATCTTCGTAAACTAAATCACACGTGTAAATGTTGACATTTAAGAGATATACAGTCAAGAAAATCAGGGGCAATGGTGATATATATGCGGATTAGACGCAAAAAAAAACACTCATCAAATGGCTACAATTAAAGGAATGCGTTTAGTGACGGCATCAAATTCCTAATTGATGGAGAAAGGTCTGGTGGCAAGAAAAGCTGCTTCTAGGAGGTTGTCAAGTGTTTTCGCTCGACGATTCCATTCTTGGGTGGTTGGTTTGGCCCTTGTTCCTGTCACTCGAATCCTAGCCCGATATATCCCATTTTAATTTTACACATTGTGAACCTTACTCCTTTTTTACTCTCTGATCGAGGTTCTCGGCATTGAAAAATATTCGTAAACTAAATCACACGTGTATATGTTGACATTTAAGAGATGTACAGTCAAGAAAATCAAGGGCAATGGTGATATATATGCGGATTAGACACCAAAAAAAAAACACTCAACAAATGGCTATAATTTAAGGAATGTGTTTAGTGAAGGCATCAGATTCCTAATTGATGGAGAAAGGTCCGGTGGCAAGAAAAGCTGCTTTTAGGAGGTTTTCTTGTGTTTTCACTCGACGATTCCATTCTTGGGTGTTTGGTTTGGCCCTTGTTCCTGTAACTCGAATCCTAGCCCGGTATATCCCATTTTAATTTTACACCATTGTTAACCTTACGCCTTTTTTACTCTCGGATCGAGGGTCTCGGCATTGAAAAATCTTCGGAAACTAAATCACATGTGTATATATTGACATTTAAGAGATATATACTCAAGAAAATCAAGGACAATGGGATATATATGCGGATTAGACACACAAAAAAAACACTCAACAAAAGGCTACAATTTAAGGAATGTGTTTAGTGACAGCATCAGATTCCTAATTGATGGAGAAAGTTCTGGTGGCAAGAAAAGCTGCTTCTAGGAGGTTGTCAAGTGTTTTCGCTTGACGGTTCTATTCTTGGGTGGTTGGTTTGGCCCTTGTTCCCGTAACTCGAATCCTAGCCCGGTATATCCCATTTTAATTTTACACCATTGTGAACCTTACGCCTTTTTTACTCTCTGTTCGAGGGTCTCGGCATTGAAAAATCTTCGTAAACTAAATCACATGTGTATATGTTGACATTTAAGAGATATACAGTTAAGAAAATCAAGGGCAATGGTGATATATATACGGATTAGACACAAAAAAAACACTCTACAAATGGCTTCAACTTAAGGAATGTGTTTAGTGACGGCATCAGATTCCTAATTGATGGAGAAAGGTCTGATGGCAAGAAAAGCTGCTTCGAGGAGGTTGTCAAGTGTTTTCGCTCGACGATACCATTCTTGGGTGGCTGGTTTGGCCCTTGTTCCTGTAACTCGAATCCTAGCCCGGTATATCCCATTTTAATTTTACACCATTGTGAACCTTACGCCTTTTTTTACTCTCTGATCAAGGTTCTCGGCATTGAAAAATCTTCGTAAACTAAATCATAAGTGTATATGTTGACATTTAAGAGATATACAGTCAAGAAAATCAAGGGCAATGGTGATATATATGCGGATTAGACACAAAAAAAAAACACTCAACAAACGGCTACAATTTAAGGAATGTGTTTAGTGACGTCATCAGATTCCTAATTGATGGAGGAAGGTCTGGTGGCAAGAAAAGCTGCTTCAAGGAAGTTGTCAAGTGTTTTCGCTCGACGATTCCATTCTTGGGTGGTTTGTTTGGACCGTGTTCCTGTAACTCGAATCCTAGCCCGGTATCTCCCATTTTAATTTTACACCATTGTGAGCCTTACGCCTTTTTTACTCTCTGATCGAGGTTCTCGGCATTGAAAAATCTTCGTAAACAAAAGCACACGTGTATATGTTGACATTTAAGAGATATACGGTTAAGAAAATCAAGGGCAATGGTGATATATATGCGGATTAGACACCAAAAAAAACACTCAACAAATGGCTATAATTGAAGGAATGTGTTTAGTGACGGCATCAGATTTCAAATTGATGGAGAAAGGGCTGGTGGCAAGAAAAGCTACTTCTAGAGGTTGTCAAGTGTTTTCGTTCGACGATTCCATTCTTGGGTGGTTGGTTTGGCCCTTGTTCCTATAACTCGAATCCTAGCCATGTATATCCCATTTTAATTTCACACCATTGTGAACCTTACGCCTTTTTTACTCTCTGATCGAGGTTCTCGGGATTTAACAATCTTCGTAAACTAAATCACACGTTTATATGTTGACATTTAAGAGATATACAGTTAAGAAAATCAAGGGCAATGGTGATATATATGCGGATTAGACACAAAAAAAACACTAAACAAATGGCTACAATTTAAGTAATGTGTTTAGTGACGGTATCAGATTCCTAATTGATGGAGAAAGGTCTAGTGGTAAGAAAAGCTGCTTCTAAGAGGTTGTCAAGTGTTTTTACTCGACGATTCCATTCTTGGGTGGTTGGTTTGGCCCTTGTTCCTGTAACTCGAATCCTAGCCCGGTATATCCCATTTTAATTTTACAACATTGTGAACCTTACGCCTTTTATACTCTCTGATCGAGGTTCTCGGCATCGAAAAATCTTCGTAAACTAAATCACACGTGTATATGTTGACATTTAAGAGATATACAGACAAGAAAATCAAGGGCAATGGTGATATATATGCGGATTAGACACAAAAAAAATACTCAACAAATGGCTACAATTTAAGGAATGTGTTTGGTGACTGCATCAGATTCCTAATTGATGGAGAAAGGTCTAGTGGCAAGAAAAGGTGCTTCTAGGAGGTTGTCAAGTGTTTTCGCTCGATGATTCCATTCTTGGGTGGTTGGTTTGGCCCTTGTTCCTGTAACTCGAATCCTAGCCCGGTATATCCCATTTTAATTTTACACCATTGTGAACCTTACGCATTTTTTACTCTCTGATCGAGGTTCTCGGCGTCGAAAAGTCTTCGTAAACTAAATCACACGTGTATATGTTGACATTTAAGAGATATACAGTCAAGAAAATCAAGGGCAATGGTGATATATACGTGGATTAGACACAAAAAAAAACACGTAACAAATGGCTACAATTTAAGGAATGCGTTTAGTGACGGCATCAGATTCCTAATTGATGGAGAAAGGTCTGGTGGCAAGAAAAGTTGATTCTAGGAGGTTGTCAAGTGTTTTCGCTCGACGATTCCATTCTTGGGTGGTTGGTTTGGACCTTGTTCCGGTAACTCGAATCCTAGCACGGTATATTCTATTTTAATTTTACACTATTGTGAACCTTACGCCTTTTTTACTCTCTGATCGAGGTTCTCGGCATTGAAAAATCCTCGTAAACTAAATCACACGTGTATATGTTGACATTTAAGAGATATACAGTCAAGAAAATCAAGGGCAATGGTGATATATATGCGGATTAGACACAAAAAAAAACGCTCAACAAATGGCTACAATTTAAGGAATGTGTTTAATGACGGCATCAGATTCCTAATTGATGGAGAAAGGTCTGGTGGCAAGTAAAGCTGCTTCTAGGAGGTTGTCAAGTGTTTTCACTCGACGATTCCATTCTTGGGTGGTTGGTTTGGCCCTTGTTCCTGTAACTCGAATCCTAGCCCAGTATATCCCATTTTAATTTTACACCATTGTGAACCTTACACCTTTTTTACTCTCTGATCGAGGTTCTCGGCATTGAAAAATCTTCGTAAACTAAATCACACGTGTATATTTTGACATTTAAGAAATATACAGTGAAGAAAATCAAGGGCAACGGTGATATATACGCGGATTAGACACAAAAAAAAAAAAAAACACTCAACAAATGGCTTCAATTTAAGGAATGCGTTTAGTGACGGCATCAGATTACTAATTGATGGAGAAAGGTCTGGTGGCAAGAAAAGCTGCTTCTAGGAGGTTGTCAAGTGTTTTCGCTCGACGATTCCATTCTTGGGTGGTTGGTTTAGCCCTTGTTCCTGTAACTCGAATCCTAGGCCGGTATATCCCATTTTAAGTTTACACCATTGTGAACCTTACGCCTTTTTTACTCTCTGATCGAGGTTCCCCGCATTGAAAAATCCTCATAAACTAAATCACACGTGTATATGTTGACATTCAAGAGATATACAATCAAGAAAATCAAGGGCAATGGTGATATATATGCGGATTAGACACCAAAAAAAACACTCAACAAATGGCTACAATTTAAGGAATGAGTTTAGTGACGGCATCAGATTCCTAATTGATGGAGAAAGGTCTGGTGGCAAGAAAAGCTGCTTCTAGGAGGTTGTCAAGTGTTTTCGCTCGACGATTCCATTCTTGGATGGTTGGTTTGGCCCATGTTCCTGTAACTCGAATCCTAGCCCGGTGTATCCCATTTTAATTTTACACTATTGTGAACCTTACGCCATTTTTACTCTCTGATCGAGGTTCTCGGCATTGAAAAATCTTCGTAAACAAAAGCACACGTGTATATGTTGACATTTAAGAGATATACGGTTAAGAAAATCAAGGGCAATGGTGATATATATGCGGATTAGACACCAAAAAAAACACTCAACAAATGGCTACAATTGAAGGAATGTGTTTAGTGACGGCATCAGATTTCTAATTGATGGAGAAAGGGCTGGTGGCAAGAAAAGCTACTTGTAGGAGGTTGTCAAGTGTTTTCGTTCGACGATTCCATTCTTGGGTGGTTGGTTTGGCCCTTGTTCCTATAACTCGAATCCTAGCCATGTATATCCCATTTTAATTTCACACCATTGTGAACCTTACGCCTTTTTTACTCTCTGATCGAGGTTCTCGGCATTGAAAAATCTTCGTAAACTAAATCACACGTTTATATGTTGACATTTAAGAGATATACAGTTAAGAAAATCAAGGGCAATGGTGATATATATGCGGATTAGACACAAAAAGACACTAAACAAATGGCTACAATTTAAGTAATGTGTTTAGTGACGGTATCAGATTCCTAATTGATGGAGAAAGGTCTGGTGGCAAGAAAAGCTGCTTCTAAGAGGTTGTTAAGTGTTTTTGCTCGACGATTCCATTCTTGGGTGGTTGGTTTGGCCCTTGTTCCAGTAACTCGAATCCAACCCGGTATATCCCATTTTAATTTTACAACATTGTGAACCTTACGCCTTTTATACTCTCTGATCGAGGTTCTCGGCATTGAAAAATCTTCGTAAACTAAATCACACGTGTATATGTTGACATTTAAGAGATATATAGACAAGAAAATCAAGGGCAATGGTGATATATATGCGGATTAGACACAAATAAATACTCAACAAATGGCTACAATTTAAGGAATGTGTTTAGTGACTGCATCAGATTCCTAATTGATGGAGAAAGGTCTAGTGGCAAGAAAAGGTGCTTCTAGGAGGTTGTCAAGTGTTTTCGCTCGATGATTCCATTCTTGGTTGGTTGGTTTGGCCCTTGTTCCTGTAACTCGAATCCTAGCCCGGTATATCCCATTTTAATTTTACACCATTGTGAACCTTACGCCTTTTTTACTCTCTGATCGAGGTTCGCGGCGACGAAAAGTCTTCGTAAACTAAATCACACGTGTATATGTTGACATTTGAGAGATATACAGTCAAGAAAATCAAGGTCAATGGTGATATATACGTGGATTAGACACAAAAAAAAAACACGTAACAAATGGCTACAATTTAAGGAATGCGTTTAGTGACGGCATCAGATTCCTAATTGATGGAGAAAGGTCTGGTGGCAAGAAAAGTTGATTCTAGGAGGTTGTCAAGTGTTTTCGCTCGACGATTCCATTCTTGGGTGGTTGGTTTGGCCCTTGTTCCTGTAACTCGAATCCTAGCACGGTATATTCTATTTTAATTTTACACCATTGTGAACCTTACGCCTTTTTTACTCTCTGATCGAGGTTCTCGGTGTTGAAAAATCTTCTTAAACTAAATCACACGTGTATATGTTGACATTTAAGAGATATACAGCCAAGAAAATTAAGGGCAATGGTGATATATATGCGGATTAGACACAAAAAAAAAACACTCAACAAATGGCTTCAATTTAAGGAATGCATTTCGTGACGGCATCAGATTACTAATTGATGGAGAAAGGTCTGTTGGCAAGAAAAGCTGCTTCTAGGAAGTTGTCAAGTGTCTTCGCTCGATGATTCCATTCTTGGGTGGTTGGTTTGGCCCTTCTTCCTGTAACTCGAATCCTAGCCCGGTATATCCCATTTTAAGTTTACACCATTGTGAACCTTACGCCTTTTTTACTCTCTGATCGAGGTTCTCGGCATTGAAAAATCCTCGTAAACTAAATCACACGTGTATATGTTGACATTTAAGAGATATACAGTCAAGAAAATCAAGGGCAATGGTGATATATATGCGGATTAGACACAAAAAAAAAATGCTCAACAAATGGCTACAATTTAAGGAATGTGTTTAGTGACGGCATCAGATTCCTAATTGATGGAGAAAGGTCTGGTGGCAAGTAAAGCTGCTTCTAGGAGGTTGTCAAGTGTTTTCACTCGACGATTCCATTCTTGGGTGGTTGGTTTGGCCCTTGTTCCTGTAACTTGAATCCTAGCCCAGTATATCCCATTTTAATTTTACACCATTGTGAACCTTACACCTTTTTTACTCTCTGATCGAGGTTCTCGGCATTGAAAAATCTTCGTAAACAAAATCACACGTGTGTATTTTGACATTTAAGAAATATACAGTGAAGAAAATCAAGGGCAACGGTGATATATACGCGGATTAGACACAAAAAAAAACACTCAACAAATGGCTTCAATTTAAGGAATGCGTTTAGTGACGGCATCAGATTACTAATTGATGGAGAAAGGTCTGGTGGCAAGAAAAGCTGCTTCTAGGAGGTTGTCAAGTGTTTTCGCTCGACAATTCCATTCTTGGGTGGTTGGTTTGGCTCTTGTTCCTGTAACTCGAATCCTAGCCCGGTATATCCCATTTTAAGTTTACACCATTGTGAACCTTACGCCTTTTTTACTCTCTGATCGAGGTTCCCCGCATTGAAAAATCCCCATAAACTAAATCACACGTGTATATGTTGACATTCAAGAGATATACAGTCAAGAAAATCAAGGGCAATGCTGATATATATGCGGATTAGACACCAAAAAAAACACTCAACAAATGGCTACAATTTAAGGAATGAGTTTAGTGACGGCATCAGATTCCTAATTGATGGAGAAAGGTCTGGTGGCAAGAAAAGCTGCTTCTAGGAGGTTGTCAAGTGTTTTCGCTCGACGATTCCATTCTTGGTTGGTTGGTTTGGCCCTTGTTCCTGTAACTCGAATCCTATCCCGGTGTATCCCATTTTAATTTTACACTATTGTGAACCTTACGCCATTTTTACTCTCTGGTCGAGGTTCTCGGCATTGAAAAATCTTCGTAAACTAAATCACACGTGTATATGTTGACATTTAAGAGATATACAGTCAAGAAAATCAAGGGTAATGGTGATATATATGCGGATTAGACACCAAAAAAAAACACTCAACAAATGGCTACAATTTAAGGAATGCGTTTAGTGACGGCATTAGATTCCTAATTGATGGAGAAAGGTCTGGTGGCAAGAAAAGCTGCTTCTAGGAGGTTGTCAAGTGTTTTCACTCGACGATTCCATTCTTGGGTGGTTGGTTTGGCCCTTGTTCCTGTAACTCGAATCCTAGCTCGGTATATTCCATTTTAAGTTTATACCATTGTGAACCTTACGTCTTTTTTACTCTCTGATCGAGGTTCCCCGCATTGAAAAATCCTCATAAACTAAATCACATGTGTATATGTTGACATTTAAGAGATATACAGTCAAGAAAATGATGGGCAATGAAAACACTCAACATATGGCTACAATTTAAGGAATGCGTTTAGTGACGGCATCAGATTCCTTATTGATGGAGAAAGGTCTGGTGGCAAGAAAAGCTGCTTCTAGGAGGTTGTCAAGTGTTTTCGCTCGACGATTCCATTCTTGGGTGGTTGGTTTGGCCCTTGTTCCTGTAACTCGAATCCTAGCCCGGTATATCCCATTATAAGTTTACACCATTGTGAACCTTACGCCTTTTTTACTCTCTGATCGAGGTTCTCGGCATTGAAAAATCATCGTAAACTAAATCACACGTGTATATATTGACATTTAAGAGATATACAGTCAAGAAAATCAAGTGCAATGGTGATATATATGCGGATTAGACACAAAAAAAACGCTCAACAAATGGCTACAATTTATGGAATGTGTTTAGTGACGGCATCAGATTCCTAATTGATGGAGAAAGGTCTGGTGGCAAGAAAAGCTGCTTCTAGGAGGTTGTCAAGTGTTTTTGCTCGACGATTCCATTCTTGGGTGGTTGGTTTGGCCCTTGTTCCTGTAACTCGAATCCTAGCCCGGTATATCCCATTTTAAGTTTACACCATTGTGAACCTTACGCCTTTTTTACTCTCTGATCGAGGTTCTCGGCATTGAAAAATCCTCGTAAACTAAATCACACGTGTATATGTTGACATTTAAGAGATATACAGTCAAGAAAATCAAGGGCAATGGTGATATATGCGGATTAGACACATAAAAAAAAACGCTCAACAAATGGCTACAATTTAAGGAATGTGTTTAGTGACGGCATCAGATTCCTAATTGATGGAGAAAGGTCTGGTGGCAAGTAAAGCTGCTTCTAGGAGGTTGTCAAGTGTTTTCGCTCGACGATTCCATTCTTGGGTGGTTGGTTTGGCCCTTGTTCCTGTAACTCGAATCCTAGCCCAGTATATCCCATTTTAATTTTACACCATTGTGAACCTTACACCTTTTTTACTCTCTGATCGAGGTTCTTGGCATTGAAAAATCTTTGTAAACTAAATCACACGTGTATATTTTGACATTTAAGAAATATACAGTGAAGAAAATCAAGGGCAACGGTGATATATACGCGGATTAGACACAAAAAAAAAACACTCAACAAATGGCTTCAATTTAAGGAATGCGTTTAGTGACGGCATCAGATTACTAATTGATGGAGAAAGGTCTGGTGGCAAGAAAAGCTGCTTCTAAGAGGTTGTCAAGTGTTTTCGCTCGACGATTCCCTTCTTGGGTGGTTGGTTTGGCCCTTGTTCCTGTAACTCGAATCCTAGCCCGGTATATCCCATTTTAATTTTACACCATTGTGAATCTTACGCCTTTTTTACTCTCTGATCGAGGTTCTTAGCATTGAAAAATCTTTGTAAACTAAATCACACGTGTATATGCTGACATTTAGGAGA
The DNA here is from genome assembly GCA_030545235.1 of Helianthus tuberosus. Classification (NCBI taxonomy): domain Eukaryota; kingdom Viridiplantae; phylum Streptophyta; class Magnoliopsida; order Asterales; family Asteraceae; genus Helianthus; species Helianthus tuberosus. The sequence goes on from JARYGA010038452.1 coordinate 105,349, forward strand.
TATACAGTCAAGAAAATCAAGGGCAATGGTGATATATATGCTGATTAGACACAAAAAAAAAAAAACACTCAACAAATGTCTAAAATTTAAGGAATGTGTTTAGTGACAGCATCAGATTCCTAATTGATGGAGAAAGGTCTGGTGGCAAGAAAAGCTGCTTCGAGGTGGTTGTCAAGTGTTTTCGCTCGACAATACCATTCTTGGGTGGTTGGTTTGGCCCTTGTTCCTGTAACTTGAATCATAGCCCGGTATATCCCATTTTAATTTTACACCATTGTGAACCTTACACCTTTTTTAATCTCTGATCGAGGTTCTCGGCATTGAAAAATCTTCGTAAACTAAATCACAATTGTATATGTTGATATTTAGGAGATATACAGTCAAGAAAATCAAGGGCAATGGTGATATATATGCGGATTAGACAAAAAAAAAACACTCAAAAAATGGCTACAATTTAAGGAATGTGTTTAGTGACATCATCAGATTCCAAATTGATGGAGAAAGGTCTGGTGGCAAGAAAAGCTGCTTGTAGGAGGTTGTCAAGTGTTTTCGCTCGACGATTCCATTCTTGGGTGGTTGGTTTGGCCCTTGTTCCTGTAACTCAAATCCTAGCCCGGTATATCCCATTTTAATTTTACACCATTGTGAACCTTATGCCTTTTTTACTCTCTGATCGAGGTTCTCGGCATTGAAAAATCCTGGTAAACTGAATCACATGTGTATATGTTGACATTTAAGAGATAAACAGTCAAGAAAATCAAGGGCATTGGTGATATATATGCGGATTAGACACAAAAAAAAAAACACTCAACAAATGGCTACAATTTAAGGAATGTGTTTAGTGAAGGCATCAGATTCCTAATTGATGGAGAAAGGTCTGGTGGCAAGAAAAGTTACTTCTAGGAGGTTGTCAAGTGTTTTCGCTCGACGATTCCATCTTGGGTGTTTGGTTTGGCTCTTGTTCCTGTAACTCGAATCATAGCCCGGTATATCCCATTTTAATTTTACACCATTTTGAACCTTACGCCATTTTTACTCTCTGATCGAGGTTCTCGACACTGAAAAATCTTTGTAAACTAAATCACACGTGTATATGTTGACATTTAAGAGATATACAGTCAAGAAAATCAAGGGCAATGGTGATATACATGCGGATTAGGCACCAAAAAAAACACTCAACAAATGGCTAAAATTTAAGGAATGTGTTTAGTGACAGCATCAGATTCCTAATTGATGGAGAAAGGTCTGGTGGCAAGAAAAGCTGCTTCGAGGAGGTTGTCAAGTGTTTTCGCTCGACGATACCATTCTTGGGTGTTTGGTTTGGCCCTTGTTCCTGTAATTCGAATCTAGCCCGGTAGATCCCATTTTAATTTTACACCATTGTGAACCTTACACCTTTTTTACTCTCTGATCGAGGTTCTCGGCATTGAAAAATCTTCGTAAACTAAATCACAAGTGTATATGTTGACATTTAAGAGATATACAGTCAAAAAAATCAAGGGCAATGGTGATATATATACGGATTAGACACCAAGAAAACACTCAACAAATGGCTACAATTCAAGGAATGTGTTTAGTGACGTCATCAGATGCCTAATTGATGGAGAAAGGTCTGGTGGCAAGAAAAGCTGCTTCTAGGAGGTTGTCAAGTGTTTTCGCTCGACGATTCCATTCTTGGGTGGTTGGTTTGACCCGTGTTCCTGTAACTCGAATCCTAGCCCAGTATATCTCATTTTAATTTTACACCATTGTGAGCCTTACGCCTTTTTTACTCTCTGATCGAGGTTCTCGGCATTGAAAAATCTTCGTAAACTAAATTGTAACAATCCCAAAATTTTTATAAAATATATAAAAACTTATGTTATTAAAAGAATGCATCTTGGGTAAGTTGACCAATGAAAATATGAGATATTTTGAGCAAGCGTTGGAACCGTTTAATAACTAATTTAATAAAAATACATTATATTTGAACCTACTCTGTTTTTAATGAAACTTGGTTCAAAATGTAGATAAAATTATTCTCGTTCTAAAGGTATATTTATTATTTTACAAAACGTCATATTTTATAAGTTATACGCGCCAAATGAGTGAAGTAGTTAAACTAATTATAATATATAAAATAATAATAATAATAATAATAATCATAATCATAATCTTTTTTTTTTGAGAGGTGACTTTCTAAACAAGAGTCAATCACGCCCGTCTCTTGACGAGCCCTGATCCACCACGTACCCAGACTATGTTGTCTGAACTGGGTCCACGCTGGAGTAGTGGGGACTGTTAGCGGCTCTCGCCCGGAAACCGTACCCTCCTCCACACGGGAAACCCCGCTGGAGTAACGGCCGGATTAAAACCGGGGCGGCTCAAGCTCGAACTAGCGCAACCATGGCTCACTAGTTCTAACCATCATAGCCTGGTCCAGTCCCTTTTGCCACAAGCTGGAATCGAACCGGCGCCTCTAGAAGAGAACACCGGCCCAATTGCCAATTGGACTAGGGGATAATCTTTATTCACGTATGGAATAATATATATAAAATATTATCAAACCTAAACAAATAAGAATTTGAAAATGTGAGTCTACGTATGCATGGACAGTTGAATTCAAATTATGGTATACGTGTGATTTGCATTAATTATTATAACTTGAGCAAGAAGTTGAAATGTAGTATAAATATGAGCACACAACAAACCTTTCATATTTGCTCAGCCTTCGTTCCCTCTCTCTTTCTATGTATATATATTAAATTGTTATTAGTAAAGTTTATCTATAATAATAAAACCCTACCCCATTTTAAGTATTGTAGCCCCTGATCACTGATACCCTGTCCAAGTGACGTAGGGCCCCGTAACGTATGTCAAGGCTCTGCCTAAATTCGTTGGGGTTCTGTCTCGTGACGTAGGGATAAAGTGGAATTGGGTTACTATATTTAAGTGTGAGTGCACTATATATTTTATCAAATAACCCAGGAGTAATACCCAAAATATAATCACCCTCGTTGACACCCTACACTTTCTAAAATACACCCCGTATGTAAAAACCGAGCCCGTGATACAATATAGTATTTAAATAAAATATAAAAGTTTAAATCTAGGGCTGAGGCGGGCCACGTGAACCCACCCCAACATCTCACGCGGGCCGTATGAAAGTATGGACCGGACTCGGTTGATTTCTTTAAGTTGAAGCGGGCCGCGTAAGTGTTCTCTATAGTTAACGCGGGCCGCGAGCGTCTTAAGTTGTGGCGCAGCCCTGAGCTGACACGTGTCGATATCGTGTCGAACCTAGTTGATGACCCAGCTAAGCTACTGAGTTGACTAGAGTCAACGCGGGCCGCGTAAGGCTTTGCCTTACCTTACGCAGGCCGCCTGAAAGTCGAATTCAGCATGTATAAATAGATGGCATCGGATCTCATTTCAGTTCGCTCACAATTTCATTCTCAATCTCACTTTCTGAATTAGAGGCATTATACTCGGGTATTATACCCCTAATTAGCGAGGTTCTGCTCTGTTGTTAGTATTATAACCCCAGTTTCATAATAGATACGCTGCCCGATTGATTTAGGGTTCCGTAATAACTGCCGTGGTTCTGCCCGACGTAGTTGTTGGAATGCCGTCTCGGGGAGGGTATCATTAATATTTTCAAAGGGTTATGATACTAACCTATGTACACTTGTGTAAATTATAGATTATTCCCAGGAAACCCTTACGCGAAGTCTAAGATAGCAATGTGAGTTTATCCTCTTTTTGTTAATGTTTTTGGTAATGTTTTACCAAACCTTAAATGTTTTACAAAGTAATTAAGCAGTGATTGAGTCTTTGTAGTCTTCAATTACTGTCCGGTATGTTGGGGTTTTGTATACAAAATTTGTACTACCTGCGAGTAGTAAGTCGAGTATGACAGTACGTTACCATTGGGACAATGAGTTAGCCAATGTGTAATATGACCCACAAGTCAGGATTGATAGTACCAAATGGAGTAATTGTGTAGACATAAACATTGTAATCGTCCTCGATACTGTTTAATTTGATAAAATGTTTCTTGATTAAACTGGGATTCACTCACCAGTATTTCTTGCTGATAAAATGTTTTTAAACACGTGTTTCAGGTAACTTAGTATGAAGCACATAAAAGCCAGCTGGAGAGCACTGAAGGCTTAGAAAAGTGGCTATAAAAGTTACCTAAATAAAGAAGATATTTTATTTTAAAATAAAGTTTATCTCTATAAACAGTTTGTAATAAGAAACTTGGGTTTTTCCCATGTATTTGTAGTTATAAAAATGTGGTGGTTTACTCTGATAAAATATTTCCTAACTACGGTCCTGATGAAAATTCCGCTGCCAAATTAATAAACACCGATACCACCGAAACTGGCTCACGGCAGCCCGTTCCCGGGAACTAGGGATCGGGGGTTGTGACATAAATCACACGTGTATATGTTGACATTTAAGAGATATACAGTTAAGAAAATCAAGGGCAATGGTGATATATATGCGGATTAGACACCAAAAAAACACTCAACAAATGGATACAATTTAAGGAATGTGTTTAGTGACGGCATCAGATTTCTAATTGATGGAGAAAGGGCCGGTGGCAAGAAAAGCTGCTTCTACGAGGTTGTCAAGTGTTTTCGCTCGACGATTCCATTCTTGGGTGGTTGGTTTGGCCCTCGTTCCTGTAACTTGAATCCTAGCCCGGTATATCCCATTTTAATTTCACACCATTGCGAACCTTACGCCTTTTTTACTCTCTGATCGAGGTTCTCGGCATTGAAAAATCTTCGTAAACTAAATCACACGTGTACATGTTGACATTTAAGAGATATACAGTTAAGAAAATCAAGGGCAATGGTGATATATATGCGGATTAGACCACCCAAAAAAAAAACACTCAACAAATGGCTACAATTTAAGGAATGTGTTTAGTGACGGCATCGGTTTCCTAATTGATGGAGAAAGGTCTGGTGGCAAGAAAAACTGCTTCTAGGAGGTTGTCAATTGTTTTCGCTCGACGATTCCATTCTTGGGTGGTTGGTTTGGCCCTTGTTCCTGTAACTCGAATCCTAGCCCGATATATCCCATTTTAATTTTACACCATTGTGAACCTTACGCCTTTTTTACTCTCTGATGTGTGTAGTATGCAACATATAAATTACATCAAATGAGGCGTAAAACTAACCCTTTTTAGTACTAATGTTGGAAAAAGTGTGCTTTTGTCTTCCTTTTTTATTTTTAGGATTAAATGAGCGCAAATGAACAAAAGAAGCAAAAATGCAGCTAAATCTAACACAAATACAAGAAAAGGAATAAATGTGGCATGCCCTACCCCTCGACAACATCTTCCCAAGCAAAAACAAGACGTCAGAATGCTGAACACGCCCCGTGCCCAGCGGACACGGGGGCGTGCCCAAGTGTCTGCAGAAAAGACAAAAGCATAGAAGCTTCTATCTCCCAACACGGGGGCGTGCCCAGTTCCACACGGCCGTGGTCAACGCTAAGATTCGCAGAATCCAAGCAAATCCTGATAGTACAGATACGCTTCTGCACACGGGGTCGTGCCCAACGGACACGGGGGCGTGGTCAACTAATGCAGACAAACTGCATTTAATGAAGAATGAGAAAGTGGATGGACACGGGGCCGTGCCCAATGGACACGGGGCCGTGTCCGGGCTATAAATAGACGTGCTTGGTTCACTTCAAAGGCATCCCTTGGCAAACCACCTCTCTCCCACTTCACCCACACTTCACCACCATCACAACACCTACATCCACCGCCATCATCTATTATAGAGTGTGTATAGTAGTCTCGGGATCCAAGATTGATAGTAAGAGTTCTTGACAATCAAAGGCCATGTTTGCCTAAGTCTCTTACATCACTTGGTGAAGACAAACATTTAGTGTAATACTTTTGTTTTGTTAATATTTTCTTACTTTTTATTTGGTTTTGTATTATTGACTTTTATAACTAGTTTCTTATGTTGAAGGTGAAACTTACTTATCATTTGTCCGTGGTGTCTTGGCGTTGTTTTACTGTCTATATAAAATAAAAGATTTACACCATTCATATCTCTACGGTCTATATAGAGATGTGTTAGCTACCTGGTCGGGGGTTAAGGGAATGGTTTGGTAAGGTTCTTGCCTTGTTCAGTGTATAGATCCTGCAAGGACCTGGGTCAAGCTTACTAGGACCTCCTTCAATACCCACTGGTATTGGATGGCGGGGGTGCGAATGGCTTGATCCCCTCATATGTAAACTACTATTAATACATTAACCCAGCTACTTGGGATTGTATCCCTGCTGACTCACACCACTTAGCCGAGGGTAACGTCACCTTCAAAAGAGGGGCCTACCACATTACGCATTAATAACTTAATTCATTATCTTTCAATAATCCAACTCTTTCGGATTGTATCCTTGCTGACTCAAACTATTGGGTTAAGGGTAACGTCACCTTCAAAAGACTGAACACGGGCCCGTGTTCACTGAACACGGGGCCGTGCTGCACATTTTTTTCAAAACTCCCAGATACAGAGTCTGAACATGGGGTCGTGCTCACTGAACACGCCCCCATGCTACACAAAACCAGTCACTTTTATTAAAACGCCCAGATACAGAACCTGAACACGGGCCGTGCTCTCTGAACATGGGGCCGTGTCCAGCCTCTGTTTTCGTTTTTATTTTTGTTTTCTGGTCTCGAGACTCTGTTGTGGTCTGCTGAGTGATTCTTATGGATCAATACTCAGGAGATTACAACTACACCTATGAGGAGGATGATTATAGGGAAGACTATTGCACCATTTGTGGTAACCCTCACTCGGTACAATATTGTGACCTCTTTAAACCATCCACTTCATACACCTACTATGAGGAGCCCAGGTACGAGCCATCCACTTCATACACATCCTATGAAGACCCAAGGTATGAACAGTCTCCCCCATACTCATATTTTGATGAACCAAGGTATGAGCCTTCATACTCATACTTTGAGGAACCAAGATATGAGCCTCCACCTTCATATGCTTATTATGAGGAACCATGGCATGAACAACCCACCTCATATGAGTATTATGAAGAACAAAATTACGACTCTTATCCATCATATACTTACAATGAGGAACAATGTTATGAACCATCTACTTCATATGAGTATTATGAGGAACCAAGGATCGAACATCCGGATTCAAGCTTTGAGGATCCAGATCCTTACTCTATCACCCACATAGCCGATAAGATAATATAACACATTAAAAATATAGAGCATTGCATAAAAGAATCCCGCGTAATGGAAGAGGAGTCCCGCGCAAGGGAAGAATTAACTTGTAATAAAGAAGAGATAGTTGAAAATGTAAAAATGGAAGAACAAGAGAGTGAAAAACTGACACATGAGTTAAACAACGAAAAAGGTGAGTCCGATAACGTAACAATTCAAGAAGACTCTAATTTTAAAGAAATTAATCTCTTGTCACCTTCTTTCGAAAATCATTGTTTAGTACCCACTCATGCTAAGTTTTTAAAAGAGTTAAACACTAACACTAAAATTGACAAAACGGTAAGCATTTTGTTAACAAATGATCAAACTTTGCTAATAAAAGAAGATCCATTTGAAATTAACATTACACGGATTCCATGTTTTTTTTAAAATTCCTTTATTAGTAATATCACGATTGATAAAGATCTCTGTGTTAATATAATGCCAAACTACATTTTCGAAAAATTATGTATTAGTGATTTTTCTCCATTTCAAATACCCATTTTTCTATCTAATCAGAAAATGATAAAATCAATAGGGATAGTTGAGGATGTCTTGGTCCAAACAAATCAAATGGTAATCCCGACCGACTTTGTTATCCTTGATGACGCTCCTCTAGTGTTGGGACGGCCTTTTGTAAAAACCCACGAAGCCTTGAAAAATCGGAAGTACAACAATCTATCTATTCAATTAGGGGCATTTAAAAAGAGTGTCGATCTTGAGCGTGCAATGAAATATCCATTCGGCAACAATGACCCCCTAATTGAAGATGAAGATGAACCACCCGATTCAAGAGAAGAAATAGACCACTTTGTTGAAGAAGAGGTCGCCATACAACAAACCTTTGTGGTTCTTGATAAAAATGAGCAACCAAATAAGGAGTCTCCTAAAGACCCACCTCTTGAGCTCAAATAACTTCCAAAAGGTTTGGAATATGCTTTTCTAGACAAAGATGGTAAATCACCTGTAATTATTTCGTCAAAATTAACTAGTTTAGAAAAAGAAAAATTAATTTCACTTTTGAAAAAACACAAAAATGCGATCGCTTGGAAGCTTGTAGATATTAAAGGCATAAGTCCTTCCATGTGTACGCACAAAATTTTAATGAATGATGACTATAAATCAGTAATACAACCACAACGTAGAGTAAATCCAAATGTCCAAGAAGTCATTAAAAACGAAGTCATCAAATTACTTGAGGCCGGACTCATTTACCCAATTTCCGATAGTCCTTGGGTAAGTCCCGTCCAAGTAGTTCCAAAGAAAGGAGGTATGACGGTACTAACTAATGAGAAAAATGAATTAATACCAACAAGAACCATCACAGGATGGAGAGTGTATAGATTATCGTAGATTAAATGAAGCAATAAGGAAAGATCACTTTCCTTTACCCTTCATTGATCAAATGTTAGAAAGATTATCCGGTCATAAATATTATTGTTTCTTGGATGGTTTTTAAGGTTACTTTCAAATCCCAATAGCACCCGAAGACCAAGAAAAGACAACATTCACATGTCCCTATGGAACTTTTGCTTATCGACGCATGCCATTTGGTCTATGTAATACCCCCGTAACCTTTCAACGTTGCATGGTGGGCATCTTCCATGACATGATAGAAAAGACAATGGAAGTCTTCATGGACGACCTTTCTATCTTTGGAGATTCATACGACCAATGCCTCGATAACCTTGAACGAATGCTATTCCGATGGGAGGAAGCTAACCTCGCCCTTAATTGGGAAAAATGCCATTTCATGGTAACGGAGGGAATAGTACTCGGTCACAAAATCTCAAGCGAAGGAATGGAGGTTGATCAAGCAAAAATAGACACTATTTCTCGATTACCACCCCCATCCTCCATTAGAGCTATAAGAAGTTTTCTAGGGCATGCCGGATTTTATAGATGATTTATCAAAGACTTTTCTAAAATCTCAAGGCCTCTAACAAATTTACTTGAAAAAGATGCCCCTTTCATCTTTGACAAGGATTGAAATCAAGCATTTCTAACACTAAAAGAAATGCTAGTCAATGCACTTATCATGATAGCGCTTGATTGGAAGCTACATTTCAAAATCATGTGTGATGCAAGCGACTTTGCAGTTGGAGCCGTCTTGGGACAAAGAAAAGATAAGCATTTTCACCCAATTTAATACGCTAGTAAAACACTTAACGATGCACATGAAAATTATACAACAACAGAAAAGGAATTACTAGCCGTGGTATTTGCTTTTGATAAATTTCGTTCTTATCTTATTCTTTCTAAAACGATAGTTTATACAGATCATGCAGCCATTCGATATCTCTTTAAGAAACAGGATGCTAAACCGCGTTTGATTCGGTGTATTCTACTCCTCCAAGAATTTGACATTGAAATAAAAGATAAAAGAGGAGCAGAAAACACCGCAGCAGGTCATCTTTCACGCTTCGAAGACCCAGCTTTGGAGGCAACCAGGGACGAGCAAATCAATGAAAAATTCCCAACAGAGTCCCTGGAAATGGTGGAATATCGAGAAGAGCCATGGTACGCCGACTATGCTAACTACCTAGCTAGTGGTATAGTCGCAAACGGATGGCCACATCATCAAAGAAGGAAATTCTTTGCCGATGTGAAGCATTATTTTTGGGAAGATCCTTATCTTTTCAAAATGTGTGCTGATCAACTCATCCGCCAATGCGTGCATGGTAGTGAAGCAAGAAGAATTATCCGCCATTGTCATGAAGGTCCATACGGAGGACATCATGGTGCTGCTAGTACCGCACGAAAGGTATTTGATTCAGGATTCTATTGGCCAACCATTTACAAAGATGCCCAAAGTCTTGTCAAGACATGTGACGCTTGCCAAAGATCAGGTAATATTTCTTCCAAAAACAAAATGCCCCAAAATAGCATTCTTGTTTGTGAAATTTTTGATGTGTGGGGACTCGACTTTATGGGACCTTTCCCACCGTCAAAAGGAAATAAATATGTACTTGTGGCGGTAGATTACCTGTCTAAATGGGCCGAGGCCGAGGCACTTCCAACAAACGATGGAAGAGTCATGGTAAGATTTCTGAAAAGATTATTCTCTCGTTTTGGAACACCAAAAGCATTAATACGTGATAGAGGTACCCATATTTGTAACCATCAACTTGAAAAAATCTTAACAAGGTATGGGGTCTTTCACCGGGTCTCAACGGCATATCACCCTCAAACAAACGGACAAGCCGAAGTGACTAATAGAGGTTTAAAAAGAATACTAAAAAAAACCATAGGGTTAAATAAAAAGGAATGGGCCGATAAATTAGACGATGCTTTATGGGCTTTTCGAACCGCTACAAAACAACAATAGGTACAACCCCATATAAGCTAGTCTATCGAAAGAGTTATCATTTGCAAGTAGAAATAGCACACAAGGCCTACTGGGCAATTAAAAACGTAACTTAGACTTAGAAATTGCCGGTAAAAATCGATTCTGCCAACTAAATGAATTAGACGAATTAAGGAATTACGCATACTCTAACTCCGAAATTTATAAGGAAAGAATGAAAAACTTGCATTATAAACACATTAAACCTAATGAATTTCGGGTAGGAGATCAAGTTCTATTCTTTAATTCACAACTTCGATTATTTCCTGGTAAATTAAAGTCTAGGTGGTCAGGTGATACGTGGTTGAAAAACCGGTGATCGTTTATGCTTAAGTTGATGTTTTACGTAGCTTTTAATCGTGAATAGCCTACTTTTAATGGGATTTGTGTTTTACAGGTCTAAAAGAGTTTAAGGAGCTAATTGGGAGCTAAACGGAGCACCGGGAGCGAACGGGATCAACCGGGGATGTGAAATGAACAAAACCGGGTTAACCACGAAGATTAGATGAGTTTTTGGGGGATATTAATGGATTTAAAATGAATATATTGGAAGATGGCATGATAGAGGGCTGAATTACGAGTACGTGGGCGAAAACGGTGAGTAAAACGGAGCTATAACGAAGAAGTTATGAAGAAAACAGTTTCGGACAAAACTGGAAAAACTAGAGGTCGTCGCCGATGGGCTCTAGGCCGTCGCCGACGGGCTCTAGAAACACCCGTCGGCCAGAAAAACGCGTATACAGTCAGTTAAGCCGTCGGATGGTTTCAGCACTTAGGGAGGCCGTCGCCGACGGGCCCCAGGCCGTCGCCGACGGGCAGTGGATCTCTGAAACGCGAATTTCATTTATTTGGGTGATGGGAACGGTTCTAATGGGTGGTTTTTGCATTGAATACGGGAGTTACATGTTTTAGGAGTAAAAACTTTGTTCTTGGAGCCATTACCACCTACCATTCCACCATCCATCTTTTCTATCAACCCGAATCAAGAACAAAGCATGATCATCATCTTGATTCTTAAACCCTAGTTCCATCCAATTACCAATCCATCCATTCAATCATCCATTCACCATCATCACACATCCAAAACCCTAACCTTCATCCACCAAGTTTCAAGATGGTTTCATTCGCGTTCCAAACTTCCGGTGATCAAGCTCTATCAACCATGAGCGGCTAATCATCTCGGTTTCACCCCGGTGTAGGTAGTTGTTGATTTTAGTGTTTCGAATTGTTCTTGTTTCATCTTAGTGACAATTTTGTATTTGGTTTTTGAAACTCTTGATAATAGTATTACATTTGTTGCGAATTCGTGAATTGTCGAGCGATGTTAAAAGTTATGACTTTGCGAAACGGTGATATGTAATTGTGCGTTATCATTGTTAGGATTTACTTGTGTTGATTACAAAGTGTCTTTTTGTCCGTTCTTCGGGACGTTGATAGCTAGTAGCACCTAAGTCACGGTACACTAAATCCGTTAATCGAATGCATTTGAGTTGAAACTAAAACTTGTAGAAATCCTAGGTTAACAATTACCGAAACCGGGTGTGATTCCTTTTTATCATTATTGTTCTAGTAACCATTTTTCTTGCAATCGTTAATTAGTAGTTGTTAACCATTCGCATCAATTCATTTAGTTAAAAATCATATCTCTCCATTAAACGAAAATACAAAAATACTTTAGCAAGCTTCATAAATCGTGACATTAGTTATAATTCATTCGAATCCATACACAAACCACATACTCTTCGTGGTTCGACCCCTTACTACCACTAACTATTTGTTAAGGGTAATTTGGGCTTATAAATATTATCTTTGACCGGAGCGCGACACTCCGATCAAATTTTGGCGCCGTTGCCGGGGAGTGCGTGCGCTTTGTGTTTGGATATTGTTTGAATTTCGTGATTATCTGTTTAAGTTGTGTAGTTTCTTTTTGTACTTTGTCTTTTTCCTTGTTACGCGGGTGTGTTACTTGTGCAGGTTACAGGTAGTGCATGCATACGCGGAACTCCGGGAGGACTTCACCTTTAGTCTACGAACCGGAAATCGAAAGGGTAGCAAGAAGAAATTTAGCAAGCCGATTGGAAGCAACACTTGCTTCTAATCAAACCCATCAAACACCTCAACCCACACCAACCATTGAAACCGATTCAATGGCAAACCAAAACCAAAATTTCAACCAAAACCTTAATCAAAATCAATTCCAAAACCAAAACCCATTCCAATACCGAGGCACCTTCAACCCCATTTCAAATGTTCAACCTATACCTCAAGAACAACCGGGTGGCAACAATTCTAGACCACCCACACCACCTTTCCAAACCCAAAACCCGAACAACAATCAAAGAACACCCCAACAACAAAACCTTCATCGACAAGCTTCCTTACCCCTCATCCTTGATGACCGGAATGTTAACTCCGATCGTCGAGGTAATCGAGATCGTGGCAATCCCACGAACGAAGACCCTTTCTTCAACATAGACGATTTGAGGAACGCCATCCCCGATGACGAACCATATAGTGTTCCCGGTTATCAATCACCGGAACATGTGAGCATACATACGGAAAATTCGGACGATGGGGGATATTATGATGATCGGGTTAACGACGATGAAGATTGGGGATACGTGAATAGGGGAAATGTCTACAATGCGAGAGGCTTTGAAGATGACGAGTTTGGTTATCAAAATGCCAACTTTGTGGGGGATGATGATTATGGGTACGGGAACGTGAGAAATGATGGTTACGGGAACAACCGTCAACCACGAAACAATAACCAACGGAACCGAGATGATGGGTTTTACAACAACAACAATAACAACAATGGTAACCCTAATCGGATTCCTCGTTTCGTGGGAGGTGGTAACCAAAGAGGTAACCAAGGTAGAAATCAAGGTGGGGATAGAAGAGGTAACCGAATAGACAATCGAAGACCGGTCGATCAAGAGGTTAACGGTCCACAACGTCGTCAACAACCTCCACGGGGAGTGAATGACCGTTTTCGACCGGTGGTCACCGAGAATGATTCACCAATTGTGTGCGAAAGAAGAATGTTCGATTGTAAACCTCATTACATCAATATACTTCCCCACTTCAATGGGAGGTCTAATGATGAACCGTATACACACTTGGCGGAATTTTCATCGATATGCAACACGATTGGGGGACACAATTTCGCATTAGAGGAGGTCAAACTTCGCTTATTCCAATTCTCTTTGAAAGACAAGGCAAAACAGTGGTTCCTCACACTTCCGGCCAACAGTATTCGAACTTGGGAACAAATGCAACAAGCATTTTTGGATGAATATTATTCTATGGCAAAGACCGACGATGCTAGAGATGAAATTCGGTCGTTTCGCCAACTTTCGAGTGAACCACTACATGAAGCATTCACCCGATTCAAGGAGTTGATGAGGAGATGCCCACATCACCAAATAGAAAAGTGGGAGTTGGTGAAATGTTTTGTACGGGGTTTGGATGACACAACTTGGAATCGTCTTGAGTCAACAAGCAATGGAACACTCTTGAGCAATCACGAAGACGACGATTGGGAATTCTTGGAAAGAATGAGCAAGCGGTCTAAAGAAAAAGAGTCGGCCGACCGAGCAAAAAAGCACCCTACCTCAAGGTCTTGGCCCGATCGTGATGCAAGTTCTAAGGATCGGATTGATATGTTGGAGCGGGAATTGGCCCGCATGAAGAAGAAAGAAGTGGGTGCGGTACAATATAGCGTATGTGAAGAATGTGGTGACATTGGTCACCGAACCGAGAATTGCCAAGCCACCGCGGATGTGAATCAAGTGTATGGAGACCGGAGCCAATACGATATGAACTCCAACACTTACCACCCCGGGTTGAGGAACCATCCTAACTTTAGGTATGGTAATGCCTCCAATCAAATAAACCCGAATTTCCAATCGGGAAATCAAGGTGGGTATTCGCACCAAACTTGCCAAGGAGGTAACCAAGGGGGTTACCAAAGGAATTACCATAATCAAGGTGGTAATGGAAGCGGGTCGAACAATCAAACCGGTGGCGATGATTTGGGTGCCAAAATGGATGCTTTGTTGAATATGCAAAAGGAATCTCAAAAGACAAACGAGATTCGGGACAAAGCACATGACGCATTGGCAAAGCAAGTGGGCCAACTCGCGGAAGAGATGGCTCAAATGAGGGGAAGCATGGGAAAACTTCCAAGTGACACTACAGTTAACCCGAAACATCAAGGTTTTAGCACAAGTAATGTGAGGAATGCACGCGTTAGCGCGGTAAGTATTCTTTTAAATGATGAAGTTTGTAGTGTTGAAAGCATTCCACCACCACAATTTGTTGATGGTGTAGTGGAAAATATAGGTGAAGGGCCGGAAAGTGAAAATGAACACGAAACGATTTCACAAAGTAAAAATGAAAACATAACTAAAAATTCTTTTTGTGAAAATTGTTTAAATCAATTTAACCTGCTTAATGCATCGAAAAGTGAAGAACGGTGCCCACCAAAGGACGAGGGGTGGGAAAATTTTAAGAAAGCTAAAATTAATTTACCGTTACTAGATGACATTAAAAAGGTTCTGGCTCATGTGGAATGCTTAAAGGAATTAAGCATCGAAAAACGGCACAACAAATTACCCGAACCGGTTGATTTGATATCTCATGTGAGTGCCGTTTTGTCGAGTGCCCTTCCCCAAAAAGCTCAAGACCCGGGAGATCCTCTTATTCCAATTCAAATTGGAACATTTAAAATTGAGAGGGCGCTCCTAGATCTTGGAGCTTGTGTGAGCATCTTGCCCGGGAGTCTATACGACCAATATGATTTTGGTCCATTGAAAAAGTTTAACACTCCCGTGGTGTTGGCTGATCAGACTCCCACGCATCCAAGGGGGATGGTGGAAGATGTGATTGTGAAGGTAGATGATTGCTACTACCCAGTTGACTTTTTGGTAGTAGACTATGTTGGATGTGTTGAGGACACCCAACCGGTAGTTATACTGGGTAGACCATTCCTGGCAACTGCTAATGCCATAATAAATTGTGCAACGGGAACGGTAAGCATGAAGTTTGGGGACCGGGAGTTAAATTTAAATGTTTTCCCAAAATTTACTAACCCGCTCGGTGAGGATAAGTGTCCTAAAAAGGACATGAATCCAAACAAAAAGGTGTATGCTTTGGTTGGTAGGTTTGGAGAAACAAAGAAGAAGACGGTCAAGAAGAAGAAGAAAGAAAAAAAGTCACCTCTAGAAAAGAAAACGGAAGAGGAGGTGAGGAAGTTTGGACCGTTTGGCAACAAATGGTATGAATCACCGGTGGGTGATTTCGAGGAGTTTGTGGGCGGCAAGCACTCCATTCGACCACCATGAGGTGGTAAGTTAATTGTTGTTGTATACTTTTTTTTATTGTTAGTTTTAGTTTTTCTCCGTAGTTTTGTTGTTGTTGTTGTATAATTTTGTTATTTCTTTGTTATTTATTTTCGCCTAGTTAAATGAACGTTGTGGGTGTGTTCCCTATATAACCCTCACGAGACCTACTCGTCCTCCCGAGCTATTGGGAGGTTTAAAAGGGCTTGTTGCATAAGCTAAATGCAACCGTGATTCCTACGAAAGTGAGTTAGGCTTGTTATTGTTGTAACTTATATTTCCACAAAAAAAAAATCAAGGTAATTTAACGCATGATTTGGTAACACTTTTATAAAAATGGTAGAACTAACCACCTAACAAATTTCAATGGTTGTGAGAAGCATGCTTCTACACAAGGGTTAGAATTTGTAGGTACATGATGTTCGAGAGACAACCGTTTTTATGAAGAGAAGAAGAAGATATGGGCATCAAGCTACAAAAATCAGGTGCATGCGTTTCCTTTTTACCTTGATTCTTAGTTTAGTAATAAGTGGATTGTATTTTGTATTTTATTTTTCCGGGGTGAAATTTTAGAAGGTTAGCCGTGTCACATCCCTTGTGCGTTTTAAAACTCTAGTTCTTACACATTGAGGACAATGTTTACCTCAAGTGTGGGGATGGGAGAGTAGTAAAAGTTTTCGATTTTGACCCGTTCATTTAAATACTACACATTGAGGACAATGTTTACCTCAAGTGTGGGGATGGGGGAAAATTTCAAAAATCTTTCAAAATTTCTTGTTTAAAAAGCGATCTTAAAAACACAAGTAACTAAGTCAACGAGGGATTGCACAACCCATTTGGTCTTTTGTCATGGTCAAGTTCAAATTAATAGCATGACGGGTATTTAGCGGGTGGTTATTTGGGAATAATTCGCCTAAGGAACTAGCATTTTATGCATATCACATACCATACCCTTATACGTGAGGTTTTGAGCCACTTTTATATCATAGATTTACATATACATGTTTCTTTGTTTGAGTGGACCATTAGTCGCGTATTGTAGAACTTGCAACTTTTGATACGTTCGAGACCATAGACCGAATACAAGCACGAGAATGATTAAGGCATTAGGTAAACCTTTTCCTGTTACACCATTTTTATATCCTTACCCAAAAATTATCCCCTAGTAGCCAATTTTGAGCCTAATCCTTTCGTTTGACTACCTTTTAGCCCATAACCTTAAAACTTTTTTCTTTTAAACCCGTGTGATGAAAATTCGATTATAGGAGTAAAGTTTGTATAGTTGTATTTGTTTGTTTGCATAAAAAAAAAGAAAAAAAAGAGAAAAATCAGAAAATGTATGAAAAAGATAGAAGATTGTGAGAAAAGAACAAAAATATATGTTCTTAGTTTGAGAAATAAAAGGCTAAAGTTGTTGCCTTGTAGTTGATGTTTATAGTTTAGTTTTGTTTAGAGTAGTCTTTTGTAATAAAAATCGAATTTTCATCACCTTAGCCACTTTAAAATATCCTATTTCCTACCCTTCTCCTAACCCCATTACAACCCTCCAAAGACCTTATGACTTGTACTTAGTATTCGTGTTCGGTGGTGGAGAACGATTGAGTTACAAGCCTATGCGGGTACGTGTTCTAATCGGTTTTGAGTGATTACTTGAAAAGTGCTAATTCATTATCTATTAGCCAAATTTTAAACCGAGTGGAGAGAACATTGTGAGGGGTGTGCATGATTTATTAGTTTCAAAGGCGGGTTAATCTTCGATAACCATTTTATATGTGATTATTCACTTTACCGTTAGATATTTCGTAAATTGTAAAAAGTTTGAACCGGGTATGACTTTAGACCTTAACTTTAGTCTCGGGGATGGGATGTGTGTTTCTCGTTCGACCCGCGTCAAAGTGAAAAACATATTTGCTTGAGGGCAAGCAAAAGACAAGTGTGGGGATGTGATACGTGGTTGAAAAACCGGTGATCGTTTATGCTTAAGTTGATGTTTTACGTAGCTTTTAATCGTGAATAGCCTAATTTTAATGGGATTTGTGTTTTACAGGTCTAAAAGAGTTTAAGGAGCTAATTGGGAGCTAAACGGAGCACCAGGAGCGAACGGGATCAACCGGGGATGTGAAATGAACAAAACCGGGTTAACCACGAAGATTAGATGAGTTTTTGGGGGATATTAATGGATTTAAAATGAATATATTGGAAGATGGCATGATAGAGGGCTGAATTACGAGTACGTGGGCGAAAACGGTGAGTAAAACGGAGCTATAACGAAGAAGTTATGAAGAAAACAGTTTCGGACAAAACTGGAAAAACTAGAGGTCGTCGCCGACGGGCTCTAGGCCGTCGCCGACGGGCTCTAGAAACACCCGTCGGCCAGAAAAACGCGTATACAGTCAGTTAAGCCGTCGGATGGTTTCAGCACTTAGGGAGGCCGTCGCCGACGGGCCCCAGGCCGTCGCCGACGGGCAGTGGATCTCTGAAACGCGAATTTCATTTATTTGGGTGATGGGAACGGTTCTAATGGGTGGTTTTTGCATTGAATACGGGAGTTACATGTTTTAGGAGTAAAAACTTTGTTCTTGGAGCCATTACCACCTACCATTCCACCATCCATCTTTTCTATCAACCCGAATCAAGAACAAAGCATGATCATCATCTTGATTCTTAAACCCTAGTTCCATCCAATTACCAATCCATCCATTCAATCATCCATTCACCATCATCACACATCCAAAACCCTAACCTTCATCCACCAAGTTTCAAGATGGTTTCATTCGCGTTCCAAACTTCCGGTGATCAAGCTCTATCAACCATGAGCGGCTAATCATCTCGGTTTCACCCCGGTGTAGGTAGTTGTTGATTTTAGTGTTTCGAATTGTTCTTGTTTCATCTTAGTGACAATTTGTATTTGGTTTTTGAAACTCTTGATAATAGTATTACATTTGTTGCGAATTCGTGAATTGTCGAGCGATGTTAAAAGTTATGACTTTGCGAAACGGTGATATGTAATTGTGCGTTATCATTGTTAGGATTTACTTGTGTTGATTACAAAGTGTCTTTTTGTCCGTTCTTCGGGACGTTGATAGCTAGTAGCACCTAAGTCACGGTACACTAATTCCGTTAATCGAATGCATTTGAGTTGAAACTAAAACTTGTAGAAATCCTAGGTTAACAATTACCGAAACCGGGTGTGATTCCTTTTTATCATTATTGTTCTAGTAACCATTTTTCTTGCAATCGTTAATTAGTAGTTGTTAACCATTCGCATCAATTCATTTAGTTAAAAATCATATCTCTCCATTAAACGAAAATACAAAAATACTTTAGCAAGCTTCATAAATCGTGACATTAGTTATAATTCATTCGAATCCATACACAAACCACATACTCTTCGTGGTTCGACCCCTTACTACCACTAACTATTTGTTAAGGGTAATTTGGGCTTATAAATATTATCTTTGACCGGAGCGCGACACTCCGATCAAATTTTGGCGCCGTTGCCGGGGAGTGCGTGCGCTTTGTGTTTGGATATTGTTTGAATTTCGTGATTATCTGTTTAAGTTGTGTAGTTTCTTTTTGTACTTTGTCTTTTTCCTTGTTACGCGGGTGTGTTACTTGTGCAGGTTACAGGTAGTGCATGCATACGCGGAACTCCGGGAGGACTTCACCTTTAGTCTACGAACCGGAAATCGAAAGGGTAGCAAGAAGAAATTTAGCAAGCCGATTGGAAGCAACACTTGCTTCTAATCAAACCCATCAAACACCTCAACCCACACCAACCATTGAAACCGATTCAATGGCAAACCAAAACCAAAATTTCAACCAAAACCTTAATCAAAATCAATTCCAAAACCAAAACCCATTCCAATACCGAGGCACCTTCAACCCCATTTCAAATGTTCAACCTATACCTCAAGAACAACCGGGTGGCAACAATTCTAGACCACCCACACCACCTTTCCAAACCCAAAACCCGAACAACAATCAAAGAACACCCCAACAACAAAACCTTCATCGACAAGCTTCCTTACCCCTCATCCTTGATGACCGGAATGTTAACTCCGATCGTCGAGGTAATCGAGATCGTGGCAATCCCACGAACGAAGACCCTTTCTTCAACATAGACGATTTGAGGAACGCCATCCCCGATGACGAACCATATAGTGTTCCCGGTTATCAATCACCGGAACATGTGAGCATACATACGGAAAATTCGGACGATGGGGGATATTATGATGATCGGGTTAACGACGATGAAGATTGGGGATACGTGAATAGGGGAAATGTCTACAATGCGAGAGGCTTTGAAGATGACGAGTTTGGTTATCAAAATGCCAACTTTGTGGGGGATGATGATTATGGGTACGGGAACGTGAGAAATGATGGTTACGGGAACAACCGTCAACCACGAAACAATAACCAACGGAACCGAGATGATGGGTTTTACAACAACAACAATAACAACAATGGTAACCCTAATCGGATTCCTCGTTTCGTGGGAGGTGGTAACCAAAGAGGTAACCAAGGTAGAAATCAAGGTGGGGATAGAAGAGGTAACCGAATAGACAATCGAAGACCGGTCGATCAAGAGGTTAACGGTCCACAACGTCGTCAACAACCTCCACGGGGAGTGAATGACCGTTTTCGACCGGTGGTCACCGAGAATGATTCACCAATTGTGTGCGAAAGAAGAATGTTCGATTGTAAACCTCATTACATCAATATACTTCCCCACTTCAATGGGAGGTCTAATGATGAACCGTATACACACTTGGCGGAATTTTCATCGATATGCAACACGATTGGGGGACACAATTTCGCATTAGAGGAGGTCAAACTTCGCTTATTCCAATTCTCTTTGAAAGACAAGGCAAAACAGTGGTTCCTCACACTTCCGGCCAACAGTATTCGAACTTGGGAACAAATGCAACAAGCATTTTTGGATGAATATTATTCTATGGCAAAGACCGACGATGCTAGAGATGAAATTCGGTCGTTTCGCCAACTTTCGAGTGAACCACTACATGAAGCATTCACCCGATTCAAGGAGTTGATGAGGAGATGCCCACATCACCAAATAGAAAAGTGGGAGTTGGTGAAATGTTTTGTACGGGGTTTGGATGACACAACTTGGAATCGTCTTGAGTCAACAAGCAATGGAACACTCTTGAGCAATCACGAAGACGACGATTGGGAATTCTTGGAAAGAATGAGCAAGCGGTCTAAAGAAAAAGAGTCGGCCGACCGAGCAAAAAAGCACCCTACCTCAAGGTCTTGGCCCGATCGTGATGCAAGTTCTAAGGATCGGATTGATATGTTGGAGCGGGAATTGGCCCGCATGAAGAAGAAAGAAGTGGGTGCGGTACAATATAGCGTATGTGAAGAATGTGGTGACATTGGTCACCGAACCGAGAATTGCCAAGCCACCGCGGATGTGAATCAAGTGTATGGAGACCGGAGCCAATACGATATGAACTCCAACACTTACCACCCCGGGTTGAGGAACCATCCTAACTTTAGGTATGGTAATGCCTCCAATCAAATAAACCCGAATTTCCAATCGGGAAATCAAGGTGGGTATTCGCACCAAACTTGCCAAGGAGGTAACCAAGGGGGTTACCAAAGGAATTACCATAATCAAGGTGGTAATGGAAGCGGGTCGAACAATCAAACCGGTGGCGATGATTTGGGTGCCAAAATGGATGCTTTGTTGAATATGCAAAAGGAATCTCAAAAGACAAACGAGATTCGGGACAAAGCACATGACGCATTGGTAAAGCAAGTGGGCCAACTCGCGGAAGAGATGGCTCAAATGAGGGGAAGCATGGGAAAACTTCCAAGTGACACTACAGTTAACCCGAAACATCAAGGTTTTAGCACAAGTAATGTGAGGAATGCACGCGTTAGCACGGTAAGTATTCTTTTAAATGATGAAGTTTGTAGTGTTGAAAGCATTCCACCACCACAATTTGTTGATGGTGTAGTGGAAAATATAGGTGAAGGGCCGGAAAGTGAAAATGAACACGAAACGATTTCACAAAGTAAAAATGAAAACATAACTAAAAATTCTTTTTGTGAAAATTGTTTAAATCAATTTAACCTGCTTAATGCATCGAAAAGTGAAGAACGGTGCCCACCAAAGGACGAGGGGTGGGAAAATTTTAAGAAAGCTAAAATTAATTTACCGTTACTAGATGACATTAAAAAGGTTCTGGCTCATGTGGAATGCTTAAAGGAATTAAGCATCGAAAAACGGCACAACAAATTACCCGAACCGGTTGATTTGATATCTCATGTGAGTGCCGTTTTGTCGAGTGCCCTTCCCCAAAAAGCTCAAGACCCGGGAGATCCTCTTATTCCAATTCAAATTGGAACATTTAAAATTGAGAGGGCGCTCCTAGATCTTGGAGCTTGTGTGAGCATCTTGCCCGGGAGTCTATACGACCAATATGATTTTGGTCCATTGAAAAAGTTTAACACTCCCGTGGTGTTGGCTGATCAGACTCCCACGCATCCAAGGGGGATGGTGGAAGATGTGATTGTGAAGGTAGATGTGATTGTAAGTTATGAACGTCGGGAAAACATCTAAATCGGTAAGATTTCTAAAACCAAAGCTGCGAGAGACGGGTCATTCACACGTGCACTATAAAAAAAATATTTAAAATAGCCCGCCACGGGGCCGTGTCCGGCGGACACGGGGCCGTGTTCGCGCAACTGACTGGAATAAAACCCCTTTTCTAAGTTAGTTCTTCATTCCACACGACCCGTTTCCACGCATTTTCTCTGGTTCCACCAAAAATTCTTGCAGATTTCAACGTTTCCCCTTCTTCTAACAACGTTAAGGTATGATTCTGTCCTTATAATTAGTTAGTTTAAGTACTTGCATGTAGTTTAACATCAAGATTTGGGGAAAAATCTAGGGTTCTTCAACTTGAACCGGATGAAACTCCAAATTATTGCTTAGATATGTTAGTATTAGCATAGTTACATGTTATAGGAAGTAAATCAACTTGAATTGTATGTAGATTTGCCCGATTTCTCACAAAAACCCCAAACTCTTGTTTTTGAACCAAAAAAGATGAAATTGAAGGGGTAAACGGTTTGTTTTGGGAAAAACAGCACTTGGGGTTTCATTTTCGGGGAAAACCGCCTCTACTAGACCAAAAATTTTTAAGTTTTCGGGACCGGGTTGAAAAATGGAAATTTTGAGAAACAGACGTCTGGACACAGGGTCGTGCTCAACGAGCACGGGGGCGTGTCCGCTGAACACGGGGTCGTGTTCAGCTGACTGTTTTCAGTTTTCTTTGAAAATTTCACTATTTCGTGCTAATTGTTTGTGTTTTCTTTCAGATGGCCAAGAAATTTACCAGATTCAACGCAAGTGAGTTGGCTGCTCAGGCGCGTTATGATGTGTTAAAAACTAGGCCCGAGGAAGATCCCCGACAGGTGTGTATGGACACTCTTGAAGCAGTGAACCAAATAGACCGCTTCAACAACATTGTCAGCGGCCCACTACGAGCTGCTATCTGCACTCGGCTTCACTCTGTGCATGAATACAACATGGAATTTTACAGCACATTCGTCTTCAAGACAAGAGCGGATCCGTTTGACAATGAAGGGGTAGAGTTCCATTATGGAGGGACTATGTACTCAATCTCAATCGCACAATTTGGGGCAATTGTCGGGTTGTACTCGGAAGAGGATGCTGGAGATGAAGAGAACACCGGCGGTCTCCTAGAGATTCCAGAAAATCAACGCCAAGCTGTTTGGGCTCAGACCGGGGAAGGCAACTATAACCCGAGCTGAACTAAAAGCACAATGTTGAGGGACCCTCTCTATCGCTACATCCACAGGGTTATCAGCAACTCTCTCTGCTAGAGACACGACAGTGGTGGTGTTATAGGGTTGCGTGATCTTCTAGTTCTCCATTGCATTCACACCCGTACCAACCTCGATGTTCCATACCTGCTACTCCAAAACATGCACTTGAACCAACTTGCTACTCCCCCGACTCCTATCCTGTTTGGAGGGTGGATTTACCGCCTTTTCAAACACTTTGTGCATAGGATGCCGAGCTCCTTTCAAAAAGGACCGTGGTCGGGAAAAGTAGACATGGTCATTTGCCGCTCCATGAACTTGATCTATGAAGCGGATGACGGGACGGTCAGGTTTCAAACAGTTCAAGGGCATGCATGGAACCCTAAAGAAGCACTCGTCCTACACGCTCCACATATCCGTTCTCCTCCCCAGTACCACTACCAGCCCCAGGGTGATCCGGGTCAATCCTCCTCTCAAG
Source organism: Helianthus tuberosus (assembly GCA_030545235.1). NCBI lineage: Eukaryota > Viridiplantae > Streptophyta > Magnoliopsida > Asterales > Asteraceae > Helianthus > Helianthus tuberosus. The sequence continues at coordinate 129,580 of JARYGA010038452.1, forward strand.
GAGGTGGTTTTCCTAACTTTCAAAGCTTACATGATTTATTGCAGGAAAATCTTATGTGCACCAGGAACACCTACAACATGGCCAGCAACACATACGCCCGAGTCGGAGTGATAGAGAGAAATATCTCCGACATGCAGGATGATATTGGAAACATCCGAAAGTATATGGCAGGCCACGGAGGGGATGATGATGATGAAGACGAGGACATGGATTGAGCGGGAGGAGTTGGAGGTAGCATCACACGGTTGGAGGTCTCACAGGTTAACCCCTTTATCTCATGAACAATTGCATGGCCTGCGTGCCATTTGTTGAACAATTTACTTCCCTTAACACTTTTTAATTTCTGCATTTCTTTTTCTTTTTAACTTGTGATGTGGATGATGAAACTTTGGTAAATTAGGATGTTTGTTATTGTTTGGTGTGGTATTTATTGGTAAAACAGGTACCTACGACGCTTAAAGCACTAAACATTAGTGCTACTAAAGCCGGGACAGCAAAACCAAAAGCAGAAACCTGTTTTACATGTTTGCAGTTTGTCCACACGGGGTCGTGCCCAGCCAACACGCCCCTGTGTCCACCGCCCAGACCTGCTGTTTGTATAATTTCTGCAGATTTCTGTCCAACACGGGGTCGTGTTCACCAGACACGCCCCCGTGTTCACCATCTGTAAGTTCACGTTACTGGCAATCTGACCACGGGGCCGTGCTCATCCGACATGGGCCCATATCCAGATGCCCAGTAACATAAAATTTTGTGTTAACACACCTTTTTACACATTTAATCAAACTAAAAACTTATTTATGGGACACAATGAGGACAATGTGTAATATAATTGTGGGGGGGATGCTAAAACCTTGAATTTTTGCAAGTCCTAATTATAAGCCTTACACAAAACTCTATTGGAACCGCTAAACACCCCGAATTTTTTTTCAAAAACTTTTCATTTTTTTACTTGTCTTGGTTTAAATTGGGAATAACAAGTTCTAAAAAGGTTATATTTTTACAAATTTACAACCGATAGCGTCGTGATAAAAAGAACCAACATAAGAAAATTATGAAACGGCATGACAAATCTAGTTAAAATTTGATTATATGTACTTGCTCACATTAAAAACCCTTTCCCACAAAAAGTGAGTTTTGAGCCTTTAATTGAGTATACAAATACACATCTTTAAACTAAATTGTAAGGACCTTCAAAAATGTCCCAAAACGACCCATAAGTGGAAACCCGGACCCCCGAAACCCTAATCCATATCAAAAATAAGAAAAATCAATTTTTGGTCCTCTCGCGGGCCGCGTAAAGCACAAGCGGACCCTTACGCGGGCCGCGTCAACTTAAAATTGTTCCGGATAGCTGTTCATGCCACGTGTTGTCCACCTGGCACACCTACTTGTGACCCAGCAAACCTACACGTAGACTAGGTTCCCTCGCGGGCCGCGTAAGGATGAGCTTATGGCTCACGCGGGCCGCGACAGACCCAAGCTATAAATAGAATTGGACATGAGCAGTTCACTGGTGTCGAAAACAATTCTCAAAAATGAAAGTATACTGCTCAAATTCACATTTTCACATAGGGAGGCGCTGCTATGATACTGGGTATTAACTCGATCGCTGCTACGATTCAATGTCCGATTGATTGAAACTATCCGATGGATGTTTAAGTGCTGCCCACATTAGGGCTATACCATGTCATTCGTCGTGAATTCGATGGATGTTTAGGTGTTGCACTTTGTCATTCGTGTGAGGGTTTTAATCTCGTGAGTTATCGTAAATGCTGTATTAGTTACTGATCTAGTTCGTGTGCATTGTTATTTAAATTAGGTTACAAGGCTAATCAGTAGGCTAAACTCTGCCCGTTAAATCTGCAATGTGAGTCATTCTCTTTTTATCAACAATATTTTACAATACTCCAAATTATTTTCAAGGTTATAATTACAGGGATTAAGTCGTGGTTATCTTGAATCACTGGCTAGTGGGGTATTGTGCACATTACTAATTTCTCACAGTTAGGCTAATAAATCCTAACAGTGATAATCATCACTACTTGGGTGAAAGGACCCAATAGTGGTATGACCATCGTCACCAGGAGGTGACACGACGCCAGATAAAAATAAGATAGAAGCCATTGTAATCGCTCTTATGCTGTAATTTATAACTATGTGTCATTTTATGTAATCTGAATGACTCGCCAGTATTTCCCCGCTGATAAAATATTTTAAAAACATGTTTCAGGCGACCTGCTGTGATTCAAGGAAAACGTGCTACGGAGCACTAACAAGCTTGAGGTGGTGGCTCAATTAAAATAAATAAACATGTTTTGTAAACCAGGGAATTTCCTCGTGAAATTCCTCTATTGTAAATTGCGGGGTTTATCCCGAATTATGAAATAAAAATAATCGGGCATTTTCAAGTTTAAAAGATCCTGTTAAATATTCCGCTGTCAACTCAATTAATAATTACCACGGGTTTCTGCCCCGCGGCTCCTGGACCGGTAAAACCAGGAGGGGGGCCGTGACAGAAAAAGGTGGTATCAGAGCCACTGGTTTAAGCCAATTAAGTATCTAGAAATACTTAATTTTCCTGATTACCATCCTGTGATTACATGTTTTTGTACTTGACTATTTGTTAGTTACAGTATGGGTAAGCAAAGAATTTCGGACATTTATCGTCAATTAGATAGTTCACCAAAAGACAAGGGAACTTCATTTCAATCAAATTCCTCAAGATACTCAGCAGATACTGAGGAAGGAATATTTGTTCGTAAGGCACAGTTTGAGAAACCACTTACCATTAAGAAAAGAAGTTGGATTAATAGAAAAAGTCAAGAGAAAATAAAGAAGTCACAACCAAAAGGAGTGATGATTAATAAGGAAACTCAGGAAATAGGCAATAACCCACCATGGGAAAATAAATTAGATGAACAATGGGCAAATCTCTATATGTTAGCCACTACAGCAGTAAATGTTAACTTATAGTTGAATCGCCAAACCAGTACCAACACCTATGTCACCTACAAGCCAGAATAAACTTTACATAAACGCATGTTGAGAATAATACTTAATTTTTTTGTTAGCCATTCTGTGATTCTGTAAAAATTTAATTTATAAAATTTTAACCTAGAATTTTGTGTGTGTTTTCTTCATATATGCTAAACAGCATGAATGAGTTGTCTGAAGCTCTTCAGAATCTCAATCTCTATTATGTGAATGTGGAAGTTTCCAGAGACTTTACCGGTTATTTGACCGACGTTAATGAACCTATGGAATTTCAAGCCCAACCTCCGGAGAAACCCAAGCCAAAGAAAAGAAGAAGACTTGTAGGCTGGAGGCGTGTGCGCAGGGGGAAACCAGCAACACGGAAAGTTATAAAGACGGAGGATCCCAAAGATAAAGGCAAGGGAATAGAAATCGGAGAAAGTTCCAGGCAAGACCAGGAAATGCCATCTTGGGAAGAACTGGACCATAAACTAGCACTTAGTGACCTCATCGGACCTGCCGATGCAAATCTCTTTAATTACCCAGCGGAAGCACAACTTCCAGTTGATTTAGAGCCTGATATCCCAGATCCCATTATCCACGCCCAACCTCTACCAGCAGAGCTAGAAGAATGGTGGACCACCGACTGGCAGTTTCAGAATCTCCTCAATAACCCTAATACCTTTTTCCCTCAGTTTGACCCGGAGCCTCCACTACACCCACCTATGAGCTCCGAAAACTTGGCAGAACTCCGTCACTATGGCGAGGAGCTGGTGGATGCCGGGAATAGAATCTGGGAAGTAGGGGAGAGGATATCTTGGAAGTACGAATAGAGAGGGAACGTCGTTTCTGAGATACTAGCTGACAGGGATGGTGTGACTGTGGTTGTGTGGTTGTAGGAATATGTGTTTAATAATAAAAATATAATTATGTGAAATAACCTAAAAATAAAACTTTTGTAAGATAACGGGTGTGTACGGACGCATATTATAATATATAAAAAAAGAAGTCGAAAAAAATCGACAATTTTGGCTATACATGTTGATGTGATTAGGTGTGATTGTTTTATTATGTTTGGGTATTAATTACTTTCTGCTAATCACTTATATATATTAACTACCAGATGGAACACGCTGGTAATGAACCCGTTAACGAAGTTAACCAATCTGAACAAAATCATGAAGATCAATTTCTGAATAGGCAAGATATCGAGAATATCGTTGCTCAGGGAATAGCCAATGCTATTCCAGCAATCCTTGCTGCTGCCTGAAATCCAGTTGAACCTCAACAAATTATTCCTAGCAAACATACACACGGCGATAATTTCAGTAATAGTATAAACGGAGGCGGTAACCATACAAATAACAACAACGATGGGATGCAAGCCCCACTCCTTAAGAAAATGAAAGCTGCAACGCCTGGTTGCACTTACAAGGAGTTTCTTGCCTGTAAACCGGTTGAATTTGCAGGCAACGAAGGGGCGACTGCTGCACTGCGTTGGTTAGAGAAAACCGAGGCAGTAATTAAAATAAGTAAATGTGCCGTGGAAGACAAGGTCATGTATGTAACACCTGTGCCTCCACGGCCATCAAACAAATACCGAACCAATGAAATATTATATTTCATACTTGGGATTTGTAAAAATATGTGTATCATTTGCACATATCAATTCTTGTTCAATTTCAAACTCTAAATCGCTTTCTGGAAGGTTATACGCGCACCGATGCGTAAATATAACCAGTTTAATGCAACAAACACTCCGGAATAGTGACATAGGCTTAACATACCTTAATTAACCTTTACATAACTTAGAAATAAGTTTTGAAGGCTTTGGTATGGCAAAATCAAGTTAAATCGCTTACAGGGACTAAAGTTGACAAACTGCGAAAGTATGCCAATTTGAACTGTAACAGACATTCCGGAGCATGACCATAAGTTAAACATACCATAAATACCCTTCACATAGCTTAGAAATAGGCTTTGAGGTGTTCGGTATGCTAAAATAAACTTTTGTGTCATTCAGGGACTAAAAGTGTCAAAAAGTGCACAAGTTTGCATTTTCGCGCATAACTTACGTTCTGAATACATCCGGACATCCAAAAATTTATGTAAACATGACTACATTATATTTTAATGTTCGCCATAAGAAAAATCCATTCGTCGCGTCATTTGGATCGTTTTTCGCGCTTGTGCGCATTCCGTCGTAATTAAGCGAACATCGCGTTCGTACGACCAAACGAACCATCATCAGACATATTTTTGAACATGTTTCAAGTCCACAATGTTTAGGCAACATTTTAGGGCCTTAAAGTTGGCTTTACGGGCCTTAGAAGTGTCGAAAATGGCTTAAAACATCAACAGGGACTGAAACTGTATTTCTGCAACTTGTTTCTGATCTGCAACTCCCAGGCGGCCCGCCTGAGAGTCTGCATATGCTGAAGCGGGCCGCGTCCGACTTCTGGACCAGATTAAGTGCATTTAACATCAGTTTGCTGCTGTTTGATCCACCACCACATGTTCTAAATTGCTTAGTCAGATGATAAGCATAAATTTTAGCCACCATGAGTTTCCGACAAGTGTACGCCTTGGATCATGGCACGTTTTCCATGAAACGATCCTAACGGTTACCCGAAAACTATAAATACCCCATCACCCCAACCTCATTTCTTACAAGAATTCTGATTTGAGAGCTCTAAGTTGAAACCATTGTTTCATACCTGAGTTCTTGGATCGGGATTAGCATTCGGGGACCCTTCGTAAGTATTCTTTCGTTCTTTTATTGCTTTTCGAGTCTTTCGAGTCTGAAAGTCAAACTTTGTTTGACTTTCTACATTGACCAGTTATGGTCAATGCGAAGTTCGTTGGAACTTCGCAACGTGAGTGTAATCACGTTGGTTATAGTCCCTTGGGACTATGCCTACTGATTACCACGTTGTCTAGGGTCGTAGGGTAAGCGATCTAATAAATCGCTTATACCTTCGAACCCGACCCAGTTTGGTCGATCATTAGGATCCGACCAAACACATTAGGTGACCATAGTAGGTAGGGAATAACCTTCCGAGGTTATACCCTATGGTCACATCGTTTGAGTAGTTGTATGATAGGTAGTTTATATGCCTTAGGTAAATTACCAGAATACCCTTTTCATGAATAATTGGTAATTAAGCATATGTAACCTAAACTTTCGTCACATAACTGATTATGTAACATGTTTAGGCATATAACACTTGTCATAGGACTAGTTAGGCGGTCCGAACGCGTTTCACGCGAACGACGCGTTAAAGTAGCATAAGCTACCTAAACGGGTCGTAATGGGTCGTAAACACTTAGGTTAAGTTTCATTTAGTATGTAGGCTTTGTTAAACCAGGTTACATGAGTTCCTACACTCATTTGGTTTACAAACCCTAATGCTACCCGATCTTCCGATTTAGGTCCGGTTTATTAACATAGTTACCTATATTAGGTGCCGTTTGATATCCGCGATCTCTAGCATTGTTTGGTTGTTACTCAAGGACTTCTGAGCAATCTCAAGTGAGTACATAGACCCCTCTTTTACTGTTTTCCAAACATTTTGGGGTGGAACACATGTGCCTACTTGTTACTTTCATGCTTTCATGTTTTCACATCATATACATGCTATGTTCAATAGTACACTTATAGTACATTGTTTTACATGACTTCCTTGTTTTTATGCTATGTATGTCCATTACGTGCATACTTAGTACATCGTTTTACATTTACAATTTATGCTATGTATGTCCATTGCGTGCATACTTAGTACATCGTTTTCATCACATGCTTACATTTGTTATGACATTTGGGTTGTTTACAATGGAACAATACATTCATTAACATTAGCTACGCCGTTCGTTAGTAGGTAGTGGTACCATAGGAATTGACAACTCCCGTTCCGGACGTCCCAGGGAAAGGGGATGAAAGGAATGACCGAATTCGATATACAGGAAGCACAGATAATCCTTTAAGTCGTTTAAGGGTTTATCGCCACAGTCTCAAGGCTTGGATGTATGCATTTTAACAATACCGCATAGATGTTCATATCAGTATAGTATGCATTTACACAAAACATAGCTTTGATTTAAACCGAGTTTTACTTCAATACTTTGTTTTTGTGCATATGGTTTAGTTGATATTTATCACTAGCCATACAGATCAGTTTGGTTACACATTACATGATTTACATTGATCATGCATTTACATATTACATGATTTACATTGATCATGCATTTACACATTACATGATTTACATTGATCATGCATTTACACATTACATGATTTACATTGATCATGCATTTACACATTACATGATTTACATTGATCATGCATTTACACATTACATGATTTACATTGATCATGCATTTACACATTACATGATTTACATTGATCATGCATTTACACAAAACATAGCTTTGATTTAAACCAAGTTTTACTTCAATACTATGTTCTTGTGCATTTCACCTATGGTTTAGTTGATGCGTTTTCACTAGCCATACATATCATTTTGGTTACACATTACATGGTTTACTTTTGACACATAAACACTTTTGACATTGGTTATACATTACATGATTTACATTAGACATGAACATTTTACATTGTTGGTTTGGTTTGAGTAAGTGATTAAGTAACGAGGCGTGTGTAATATGATACAACCATGGTGGATACGCCGCTGGTACTTCCTATATATAAGTGTTTGTATGGTATTACACATCGTAGCGTTATTTGAATCATTTCAGTTTATGACATATAACATTTTATACAAATAACATGCTTTTCACAATACATTGTTTTACAAACAACATAAATTATACAAACTCATTTTACATGGTTATTCATTTAACCATGCATTATTCTCTTATTTATACGTATCATCTGAACTCATCGTTTTTTTTTTCAAATGATTTACAAAGACAAAGCAAATTACAAGGTTCATGACTAAACATTTTCTCAAACATAAGTCATGAAACCTATTTTCATAAAACCTATGTATCTCACAGGCATTTTTATGCTGACGTACCTATTTTCACATGTGTTTTTCAGGAGCTGTTGCATAAGATGATCAAGGTACACATAGGCAGACTTGGGCTTTAGTGACCATAAAAGATGCAAGACTAGTTAATTATGTTGTATTTCCTTGTTTGTTAAGACATTGTAACACTTTTAATCAATAAAACGAAACTTCAATTGCCATGGATTTGAAACAATTAATTCTGTTACAACACTCCCCGATGTTTCCGCCACGTTTTGTATGTTCTACGTGGTCGGGGTGTGACAATGTACGCGTCGCATCTTTTTAAAGAAGGGGCGCTAGAATGGTGGAATACGGTACTTCAAGCGAAAGGAAGCAATGTGGCTTATGCCATAAATTGGGAAGAATTTAAAAGGCTGGTGGAAAGAAAATTCTGTCCCGAATATGAAAAAGAACAAATGGCGAATAAATTCCTGAACCACCGGATGGTGGATGTACACTATCGAGGGTATACTTCGACATTCTTCGAATACGCTAGAGTTGTACCAACTCTGGCTTCGCCAGAGCCAGTACTTATTTCCCGCTATATTTGGGGTTTAATTGGTGAAATCCGTGATATCGTTAAAGCTGCGAGACCTCGCACAATTGACGATGCAGTGGAATTAGCCAACACTTTGCTAACGGACTCGTGCGTACGCGAGAAGAAAATAGAGAGAAGGAAGTGGCCCAAAAGATTACCCAAGGATTCCGTATGGGTAACCGTAGCAATTTCAAGAAAAAGGGAACTGGGCAATCTTCCACTGTTCCATTTTGCAATGCCTGTAAAAGGAAGCATTTTGGTAGATGCAAGGGGTATTGCCATTTCTGCAAAATTCCAGGACATCAAGAAGAAGATTGCAGGAAGAAGAAATCCACAATCTACTACAACTGTGGAGAAGCTGGACATTTTAGGCCAGACTGCCCAAAATTGGTCAAACCAGCTGATAACAAAGCCAAACTTGCAGAAGGAACTACCAAGAAAAACGTAAGAGCCTTCCAGTTAACTACTCAGGAAGCATAGCTAATACCTGACGTGATAACTGGTACGTTCCTAGTTCATGACGTTTATGCAAAAGTATTATTTGACTCTGGTGCAAACCAAAGTTTTATAAATACTTCATTCTGCCAAGCACTTAACTTACCCTTAACCGATCTTAGGCAAATTTTTACAGTCGAAACGGCAGATGGGAATTCTGTTAACATAGATAAAGTTTTGCGAGAAGGAAAGGTAGAACTCTTAGGCCATAAATTTTCTGCAAACTTGTTACCTATGAATTTAGCCGGATTCGATATTGTGTTAGGAATGGATTGGTTAGTAGCCAACCATGCTCGAATTCTTTGTGATAAGAATTCCATAGAAATTCATACACCCACAGGAGAATTAGTGATGATTACAGGAGATAAGCCACGAAAGCCACTGAAATTCATTTCAGTAATGAAATTGGCTAGTTATTCAAGAAAACAAGAAGAAATGTATATGATTTCGGTAATCATTAACACGAAAGGTAAGGAACTTAAAGAAATTCCTGTAGTAGCAGAATACCCAGATGTATTCCCAGAAGAACTACCAGGATTACCACCCAATAGGGAAGTCGAATTTAGAATTCATCTAATTCCTGGAACTGAACCGATAGCTAAGGCACCATATCGGTTAGCACCCACCGAAATGCTAGAATTGAAAAAGCAATTAGATGAATTATTAAGTAAAGGATTCATACAACCTAGTTCATCCCCTTGGGGAGCTCCAGTGTTGTTTGTGAAAAAGAAAGATGGGTCAATGAGAATGTGTATTGATTATAGGGAATTAAATAAGGTTACAATTAAGAATCGATACCCATTACCTAGGATTGATGATCTCTTCGATCAACTCCAAGGAGTTAGATATTTTTCTAAGATAGATTTACGCTCCGGATACCATCAGTTGAAGGTACAAGAAGAAGACATACCTAAAACTGCTTTCAGAACTAGGTATGGTCATTACGAGTTTACAGTCATGCCCTTTGGATTAACAAATGCTCCTGCAGCATTTATAGACATGATGAATAGAATCTGTAAACATATCTGGATAAATTTGTAATTGTCTTCATCGACGATATACTTATTTATTCCAAAAGTCAGAACGAGCATTGCGAGCACCTACATACACTCTTAACCTTGTTAAGAAAGGAGAAGCTTTACGCCAAATTCTCAAAATGTGAATTTTGGTTACAGGAGGTACAATTTTTAGGACACATGGTGAATCACGAAGGTATTCACGTAGATCCCTCCAAAATAGAAGCGATCACCAAATGGAAGGTCCCGCAGACAGCTATGGAAATTAGAAGCTTTCTAAGATTAGCTGGATACTATAGGTGCTTTATTAAGGATTTTTCCAAAATAGCGGTGCCCTTAACTAAACTAACCTGTAAAGCCGTTAAGTTTGAATGGGGACCTAGGTAAGAAGAGGCCTTTAGGGTTTTGAAGCGAAAGCTAACAAACGCCCCAATTCTTGCCTTACCTGAAGGGACCGAAGACTTTGAAGTCTACTGTGATGCTTCTAAGCTAGGATTTGGATGTGTGCCAATGCAACACAAAAAGGTAATTGCGTATGCCTCAAGACAATTGATGAAGCACGAAGAAAACTATACGACTTATGACTTAGAGTTAGGAGCCATAATTTTTGCCCTAAAATTTGGAGACACTATTTGTATGGAAGTAAGTTTACTATCTATACAGATCATAAGAGCTTAAGATACATATTTGGGCAAAAAGAATTGAATATGAGGCAGAGAAGATGGATGGAGATTTTAAGTGACTACGACTGTGATATTCAATATCACGAAGGAAAAGCAAACGTAGTTGCAGATGCCTTAAGTCATAAGTATCATGAAAAGCAAAAGCGAGTTCGTGCTCTTAGATTAAATCTACAATTAGATTTAATGGAACAACTGAAAAATATTCAGGAAACAACAGTCAAGGATGATGCTGAATGAATAAAAGGACGAATAAAGGAATTAGAGCAAGGAAGTGATGGAATTTGGAGATTCCACAAGAAAAGAATTTGGGTACCCAAGCAAGGAGAGTTAAGGGATAAGATGTTAGAGGAAGCCCATAAATCTAGGTATACCATGCATCCTGGTGACAATAAGATGTACCAAGATTTAAGGAATAATTACTGGTGGATAGGAATGAAAAAGGATATAGCTAGATACATTTCTAAGTGTCTTACTTGCTCACAAGTTAAGGCGGAACATCAGAAACCCTCAGGTCTACTACAACAATTAGAAATGCCGGTAAGGAAATGGGAACTCATAACCATGGACTTTGTTACTAAGTTGCCCAAAACCAGAAAAGGTAATAACGCGATTTGGGTAATTGTGGATCAATTAACCAAATCAGCTCATTTTCAACCCATGAAAGAAACCTTTAGCATGGAAAGGTTAGCCAAGTTGTATGTAGAAGAGGTAGTATCCTTAGATGGAGTTCCACTCTCCATTGTATCAGATAGGGATAGTCGTTTCACTTCCCATTTCTGGACAAGTTTCCAGAAAGCAATGGGAACCCGACTAAATTTAAGCACTGCTTACCATCCTCAAACAGACGGACAAAGTGAAAGAACGATCCAAACCCTGGAGGACATGCTTAGGGCATGTGTGATAGATTTTGGTGGAAACTGGGATGACCACCTACCCTTAATCGAATTCTCCTATAACAATAGTTATCACTCAAGCATCAAAGCTGCCCCATTCAAAGCACTGTATGGCCGAAAATGCAGAACTCCAGTCTGCTGGGCAGAAATAGCAGAAAGTCAATTATCAGGTCCTGAAATCGTGCAAGAAACCACCGACAAGATCACTCAAATCAAGGAAAGACTGAAAATGGCTCGAGATCGCTAGAAAAGTTATGCAGATAATCGACGCAAGCCACTAGAGTTTCAAGTTGGAGACAAGGTATTCTTGAAAGTTTCTCCATGGAAAGGAGTAGTTCGGTTCGGTAAGAAAGGAAAGCTAAGTCCAAGGTACGTAGGACTATTCCCAGTAATACAGCGAATAGGGCCAGTCGCCTATCGCTTACAACTACCAGGAGAGTTAGCTGGAGTACATGACGTATTTCATGTATCCAACCTCAAGAAATGTTTATCTGACGAATCACTGGTAGTACCTCTTCAAGACATAGAGGTAAATGAAAAGTTGAAGTTCGTAGAGAAACCGCTTCAAATAGAAGACAGAAAGATCAAGTTTCTCAAGCACAAAAGATTGGTACTAGTCAAAGTCAAATGGGATTCAAAAAGAGGACACGAATACACCTGGGAGCTAGAAACGGAAATGAAGCGAAAGTATCCTCACTTATTTTAATAAATCTTGAGGACGAGATTCTAAATAAGGTGGGGAGGATGTAAGGACCTTCAAAAATGTCCCAAAACGACCCATAAGTGGAAACCTGGACCCCCGAAACCCTAATCCATATCAAAAATCAAGAAAAATCAATTTTTGGTCCTCTCGCGGGCCGCGTAAAGCACAAGCGGACCCTTACGTGGGCCGCGTCAACTTAAAATTGTTCCGGATAGCTGTTCATGCCACGTGTTGTCCACCTGGCACACCTACTCGTGACCTAGAAAACCTACACGTAGACTAGGTTCCCTCACGGGCCGCGTAAGGATGAGCTTATGGCTCACGGAGGCCGCGACAGACCCAAAATTTAGCTATAAATAGAATTGGACATGAGCAGTTCACTGGTGTCGAAAACAATTCTCAAAAACGAAAGTAAACTGCTCAAATTCACATTTTCACATAGGGAGGAGCTGCTACGATACAGGGTATTAACTAGATTGCTGCTACGATTCAATGTCCGATTGATTGAAACTATTCGATGGATGTTTAAGTGCTGCCCACATTAGGGCTATACCATGTCATTTGTCGTGAATTCGATGGATGTTTAGGTGTTGCACTTTGTCATTCGTTGTGAGGGTTTTAATCTCGTGAGTTATCGTAAATGCTGTATTAGTTACTGATCTAGTTCGTGTGCATTGTTATTTAAATTAGGTTACAAGGCTAATCAGTAGGCTAAACTCTGCCCGTTAAATCTGCAATGTGAGTCATTCTCTTTTTATCAACAATATTTTACAATACTCCAAATTATTTTCAAGGTTATAATTACAGGGATTAAGTCGTGGTTATCTTGAATCACTGGCTAGTGGGGTATTGTGCACATTACTAATTTCTCACAGTTAGGCTAATAAATCCTAACAGTGATAATCATCACTACTTGGGTGAAAGGACCCAATAGTGGTATGACCATCGTCACCAGGAGGTGACACGACGCCAGATAAAAATAAGATAGAAGCCATTGTAATCGCTCTTATGCTGTAATTTATAACTATGTGTCATTTTATGTAATCTGAATGACTCGCCAGTATTTCCCCGCTGATAAAATATTTTAAAAACATGTTTCAGGCGACCTGCTGTGATTCAAGGAAAACGTGCTACGGAGCACTAACAAGCTTGAGGTGGTGGCTCAATTAAAATAAATAAACATGTTTTGTAAACCAGGGAATTTCCTCGTGAAATTCCTCTATTGTAAATTGCGGGGTTTATCCCGAATTATGAAATAAAAATAATCGGGCATTTTCAAGTTTAAAAGATCCTGTTAAATATTCCGCTGTCAACTCAATTAATAAATACCACGGGTTTCTGCCCCGCGGCTCCTGGACCGGTAAAACCACGATGGGGGCCGTGACATAAATGCTCATTTTTCGTTTCTTATGTGAATAGCCGCTTGGTTTCTTACGACTCTAGAACCTGCCATGACGATACATTCCCGGTTTCTGCATTAGGACTAATCCTTTTTCTTTCAACACCATTATTTTTTTTATCACCTACCCAAAATCCCCCTAGTTAACCCCTTTGAGCCTAAACCTTTTCATTTCTAAACCCCCAAAACAAACACCCTTTACCCACCAAAACACTTTTTTCATTTTAAACCCTTTATTTTAGTAAAAGGCTCGGTTTTCATGTGACATTTCTTATCAATATATATATATATATGATGAAGCCTAGCAATAAACAAACAAGTTCATCAAAAGAAACTTTGTTTGAAAAATGCTTCGTTTGAATGAAAAGTTACAAAAATAAAAAATCTTACGAAAACCGACGTTTTTTACGCCTTTCACCCTTTTCTACTAACCACTAACCCACAACCACCTACCTTTAACCCAAGCCTAACCCTTCCCTAAGTCCTCTTGATATTTACAAAGGTTTATAGTTAAAAAGGAGGAGGATTGATTGCTTGGCAAGCATATGGTAGGAGTAAGTTCCATGCCGGTCTCGAGTGTTTCACAAAAATACATCTTCGGCCGAGTGTTGAGGGATCTCCCGTGAGGTATGTGAACTTGTATATAAATGGAATTTTAAAGAGGCATGTTATGCCCAAATAAGTAATTTCTCTTGTGTAATGTTCTAAATAAATCATAACTAATAGGATTGTAAATAACATAAAAATAAAACCTAATAAAGATCTTGGAATCCCGACACTCAAGACAAGCCCAAAACTTATCTTCTACCCATTCCATTTGGAAGTGTAAGTCACATTAAAAAGAGTTTTGCTTGAGGACAAGCAAAGATTCAAGTGTGGGGGTATTTGATGTGTGTAAAATGCAACATATAAATTACATCAAATGAGGCATAAAACTAACCATTTTTTAGTACTAATGTTGGAAAAAGTGTGCTTTTGTCTTCCTTTTGTATTTTCAGGATTACATGAGCGCAAATGAACAAAAGAAGCAAAAATACAGCTAAATCTAAAATAAATACACGAAAAGGAATAAACGTGGCATGTCCGACCCCTCGATAGCATCTTCCGAAGCAAAAACAAGACATCAGAAGGCTGAACACGCCCCGTGCCCAGCGGACACGGAGGCGTGCCCAAGTGTCTGCAGAAAAGACAAAAGCATAAAAGCTTCTATCTCCCAACACGGGGGTGTGCCCAGCTCCACACGGCCGTGGTCAACGCTAAGATTCATAGAATCCAAGCAAATCTTGATAGTACAGATACGCTTTTGCACACGGGGTCGTGCCCAGCGGACACGGGGGCGTGGTCACCTAATGCAGACAAACTGCATTTAATGAAGAAAGAGAAAGTGGATGGACACGGGGCCGTGCCCAATGGACACAGGGCCGTGTCCGGGCTTTTGTGTAGGCTATAAATAAAGGTGCTTGGTTCACTTCAAAGGCATTCCTTGGCAAACCACCTCTCTCCCACTTCACCCACACTTCACCACCATCACAACACCCACATCCACCACCATCATCCATCATCCATCATAGGGTGTGTGTTGTAGTCTCGGGATCCAAGATTGATAGTAAGAGTTCTTGATAATCAAAGGCCATGTTTGCCTAAGTCTCTAACATCACTTGGTGAAGACAAGCATTTAGTGTAATACTTTTGTTTTGTTAATCTTTTCGCACTTTTTATTTGGTTTTGTATTAATGACTTTAAAAACTAGTTTCTTATGTTGAAGGTGAAACTTCCTTATCATTTGTCCGTGGTGTCTTGGCGTTATTTTACTATCTATATAAAATAAAATATTTACACCATTCATATCTCTACGGTCTATATAGAGATGTGTTGGCTACCTGGTCGGGGGTTAAGGGAATAGTTTGGTAGGGTTCTTGCCTTGTTCAGTGTATAGATCCTGCAAGGACCTGGGTCAAGCTTACTAGGACCTCCTTCAATACCCACTGGTATTGGATGGCGGGGGTGCGAATGGCTTGATCCCCTCATATGTAAACTACTATTAATACATTAACCCGGCTACTTGGCCCTTGTTCCTGTAACTCGATCCAAGCCCGGTATATCCCATTTTAATTTTACACCATTGTGAACCTTACGCCTTTTCTACTCTCTGATCGAGGTTCTCGGCATTGAAAAATCTTTGTAAACTAAATCACACGTGTATATGTTGACATTTAAAAGATATACAGTCAAGAAAATTAAGGGCAAAGGTGAAATATATGCGGATTAGACACAAAAAAAAAACACTCAACAAATGGCTACAATTTAAAGAATGTGTTTAGTGACGGCATTAGATTCCTAATTGATGGAAAAAGGTCTGGTGGCAAGAAAAGCTGCTTCTATGAGGTTGTCAAGTGTTTTCGTTCGACGATTCCATTCTTTGGTGGTTGGTTTGGCCCTTGTTCCTGTAACTCGAATCCTAACCCGGTATATCCCATTTTAATTTTACACCATTATGAAACTTACGCCTTTTTTACTCTCTGATCGAGGTTCTCGGCATTGAAAAATATTTGTAAACTAAATCACACGTGTATATGTTAACATTTAGGAGATATATAGTCAAGAAAATCAAGGGCAATGGTGATATATATGCGGATTAGACACCAAAGAAAAAAAACACTCAACAAATGGCTACAATTTAAGGAATGTGTTTGGTAACGGCATCAGATTCCTAATTGATGGAGAAAAGTCTGGTGGCAAGAAAAGCTGCTTCTAGGAGGTTGTCAAGTGTTTTCGCTCGACGATTCCATTCTTGGGTGGTTGGTTTGGCCCTTGTTCCTGTAACTCGATTCCTAGCCAGGTATATCTCATTTTAATTTTACACCATTGTGAACCTTACGACTTTTTTACTCTCTGATCGAGGTTCTCGGCATTGAAAAATCTTCACAAGCTAAATCACACGTGTATATATTGACATTTAAGAGATATACAATCAAGAAAATAAAGGGCAATGGTGATATATAAGCGGATTAGACACAAAAAAAAAACACTTAACAAATGGCTACAATTTAAGGAATGTGTTTAGTGACGGCATCAGATTCCTAATTGATGGAGAAAGGTCTGGTGGCAAGAAAAGGTGCATCTAGGAGGTTGTCAAGTGTTTTCGCTCGACGATTCCATTCTTGGGTGGTTGGTTTGGCCCTTGTTCCTGTAACTCGAATCCTAGCCCAGTATATCCCATTTTAATTTTACACCATTGTGAACCTTACGCCTTTTTTACTCTCTGATCGGGGTTCTCGGCATTGAAAAATCTTCGTAAACTAAATCATACGAGTATATGTTGACATTTAAGAGATATACAGTCAAGAAAATCAAGGGCAATGGTGATATATATGCGGATTAGACACCAAAAAAAACACTCAACAAATGGCTACAATTTAAGGAATGTGTTTTGCGACGGCATCAGATTTCTAATTGATAGAGAAAGGTCTGGTGGCAAGAAAAGCTGCTTCTAGGAGGTTGTCAAGTGTTTTCGCTCGACGATTTCATTCTTGGGTGGTTGGTTTGGCCCTTGTTCCAGTAACTCGAATCCAAGCCCGGTATATCCCATTTTAATTTTTCACCATTGTGAACCTTACGCCTTTTTTACTCTCTGATCGAGGTTCTTTTCATTGAAAAATCTTCGTAAACTTATTCACACGTGTATATGTTGACATTTAAGAGATATACAGTGAAGAAAATCAAGGGTAACGGTGATATATATGCGGATTAGACACAAAAAAAAACACTCAACAAATGGCTACAATTTAAGGAATGTGTTTAGTGACGGCATCAGATTCCTAATTGATGGAAAAGGGTCTGCTGGCAAGAAAAGCTGCTTCTAGGAGGTTGTCAAGTGTTTTCGCTCGACGATTTCATTCTTGGGTGGTTGGTTTGGCCCTTGTTCCTGTAACTCGAATCCTAGCCCGGTTTATCCCATTTTAATTTTACACCATTGTGAACCTTACGCATTTTTTACTCTCTGATCGAGGTTCTCGGCATTGAAAACTCTTTATAAACAAAATCACACGTGTATATGTTGACATTTAAGAGATATACAGTCAAGAAAATCAAGGGAAATGGTGATATATATGCGGATTAGACAACAAAGAAAAAAACACTCAACAAATGGCTACAATTTAAGGAATGTGTTTAGTGATGGCATCAGATTCCTAATTGATGGAGAAAGGTCTGGTGGCAAGAAAAGCTGCTTCTAGGAGGTTGTCAAGTATTTTCGCTCGACGATTCCATTCTTGGATGGTTGGTTTGGCCCTTGTTCCTGTAACTCGAATCCTAGCCCGGTATATCCCAATTTAATTTTACACCATTGTGAACCTTACGCATTTTTTACTCTCTGATCGAGGTTCTCGGCATTGAAAACTCTTTATAAACAAAATCACACGTGTATATGTTGACATTTAAGAGATATACAGTCAAGAAAATCAAGGGAAATGGTGATATATATGCGGATTAGACAACAAAGAAAAAAACACTCAACAAATGGCTACAATTTAAGGAATGTGTTTAGTGATGGCATCAGATTCCTAATTGATGGAGAAAGGTCTGGTGGCAAGAAAAGCTGCTTTTAGGAGGTTGTCAAGTGTTTTCGCTTGACGATTCCATTCTTGGGTGGTTGGTTTGGCCCTTGTTCCTGTAACTCGATTCCTAGCCCGTTATATCCCATCTTAATTTAACACCATTGTGAACCTTATGACTTTTTTACTCTCTGATCGTGGTTCTCATGGGATTGAAAAATCTTCGTAAACTCAATCACACGTGTATATGTTGACTTTTAAGAGATATACAGTTAAGAAAATCAAGGGTAACGGTGATATATATGCGGATTAGACACCAAAAAAAAAACTCAACAAATGGCTACAATTTAAGGAATGTGTTTAGTGACGGCATCAGATTCCTAATTGAAGGAGAAAGGTCTGGTGGCAAGAAAAGCTGCTTCTAGGAGGTTGTCAAGTGTTTTCGCTCAACGATTCCATTCTTGGGTGGTTGGTTTGGCCCTTGTTCCTGTAACTCGAATCCTAGCCCGGTATATCCCATTTTAATATTACACCATTGTGAACCTTACGGCTTTTTTACTCTCTGATCGAGGTTCTTTTCATTGAAAAATCTTCTTAAACTAAATCACACGTGTATATGTTGACATTTAAGAGATATACAGTTAAGAAAATCAAGGGTAATGGTGATATATATGTGGATTAGACACCAAAAAAAACACTCAACAAATGGCTACAATTTAAGGAATGTGTTTAGTGACGGCATCAGATTCCTAATTGATGGAAAAGGGTCTGCTGGCAAGAAAAGCTGTTTCTAGTAGGTTGTCAAGTGTTTTCGCTCGACGATTTCATCCTTGGGTGGTTGGTTTGGCCCTTGTTCCTGTAACTCGAATCCTAGCCCGGTTTATCCCATTTTAATTTTGCACCATTGTTAACCTTACGCCTATTTTACTCTCTGGTCGAGGTTCTCGGCATTGAAAAATCTTCGTAAACTAAATCACACTTGTATATGTTGACATTTAAGAGATATACAGTCAAGAAAATTAAGGGCAATGGTGATATATATGTGGATTAGACACAAAAAAAACACTCAACAAATGGCTACAATATAAGGAATGTGTTTAGTGATGGCATCAGATTCCTAATTGATGGAGAAAGGTCTGGTGGCAAGAAAAGCTGCTTCTAGGAGGTTGTCAAGTTATTTCGCTCGACGATTCCATTCTTGGATGGTTGGTTTGGCCCTTGTTCCTGTAACTCGAATCCTAGCCCGGTATATCCCATTTTAATTTTACACCATTGTGAACCTTACGCATTTTTTACTCTCTGATGAGGTTCTCGGCATTGAAAACTCTTTATAAACTAAATCACTCGTGTATATGTTGACATTTAAGAGATATACAGTCATGAAAATCAAGGGAAATGGTGATATATATGCGGATTAGACAACAAAGAAAAAAAACACTCAACAAATGGCTACAATTTAAGGAATGTGTTTAGTGATGGGCATCAGATTCCTAATTGATGGAGAAAGGTCTGGTGGCAAGAAAAGCTGCTTCTAGGAGGTTGTCAAGTGTTTTCGCTCGACGATTCCATTCTTGGATGGTTGGGTTGGCCCTTGTTCCTGTAACTCGAATCCTAGCCCGGTATATCCCATTTTAATTTTACACCATTGTGTACCTTACGCATTTTTTACTCTCCGATCGAGGTTCTCGGCATTGAAAACTCTTTATAAACAAAATCACACGTGTATATGTTGACATTTAAGAGATATACAGTCAAGAAAATCAAGGGAAATGGAGATATATATGCGGATTAGACAACAAAGAAAAAAACACTCAACAAATGGCTACAATTTAAGGAATGTGTTTAGTGATGGCATCAGATTCCTAATTGATGGAGAAAGGTCTGGTGGCAAGAAAAGCTGCTTCTAGGAGGTTGTCAAGTGTTTTCGCGCGACGATTCCATTCTTGGGTGGTTGGTTTGGCCCTTGTTCCTGTAACTCGATTCCTAGCCCGTTATATCCCATCTTAATTTTACACCATTGTGAACCTTATGACTTTTTTACTCTCTGATCGAGGTTCTCGGCATTGAAAAATCTTCGTAAACTAAATCACACGTGTATATGTTGACATTTATGAGATATACAGTCAAGAAAATCAAGGGCAATTGTGATATATATGCAGATTAGACACCAAAAAAAAAAACTCAACAAATGGCTACAATTTAAGGAATGTGTTTAGTGACGGCATCAGATTCCTAATTGATGGAGAAAGGTCTGGTGGCAAGAAAAGCTGCTTCTAGGAGGTTGTCAAGTGTTTTCGCTCAACGATTCCATTCTTGGGTGGTTGGTTTGGCCCTTGTTCCTGTAACTCGAATCCTAGCCCGGTATATCCCATTTTAATATTACACCATTGTGAACCTTACGCCTTTTTTACTCTCTGGTCGAGGTTCTTTTCATTGAAAAATCTTCTTAAACTAAATCACACGTGTATATGTTGACATTTAAGAGATATACAGTTAAGAAAATCAAGGGTAATGGTGATATATAAGCGGATTAGACACAAAAAAAAAACACTCAACAAATGGCTACAATTTAAGGAATGTGTTTAGTGACGGCATCAGATTCCTAATTGATGGAAAAAGGGTCTGCTGGCAAGAAAAGCTGTTTCTAGGAGGTTGTCAAGTGTTTTCGCTCGACGATTTCATTCTTGAGTGGTTGGTTTGGCCCTTGTTCCTGTAACTCGAATACTAGCCCGGTTTATCCCATTTTAATTTTACACCATTGTTAACCTTACGCCTATTTTACTCTCTGATCGAGGTTCTCGGCATTGAAAAATCTTCGTAAACTAAATCACACTTGTATATGTTGACATTTAAGAGATATACAGTCAAGAAAATTAAGGGCAATGGTGATATATATGTGGATTTGACACAAAAAAAAACACTCAACAAATGGCTACAATTTAAGGAATGTGTTTAGTGATGGCATCAGATTCTTAATTGATGGAGAAAGGTCTGGTGGCAAGAAAAGCTGCTTCTAGGAGGTTGTCAAGTGTTTTCGCTCAACGATTCCATTCTTGGATGGTTGGTTTGGCCCTTGTTCCTATAACTCGAATCCTAGCCCGGTATATCCCATTTTAATTTTACACCATTGTGAACCTTACGCATTTTTTACACTCTGATGAGGTTCTCGGCATTGAAAACTCTTTATAAACTAAATCACACGTGTATATGTTGACATTTAAGAGATATACAGTCAAGAAAATCAAGGGAAATGGTGATATATATGCGGATTAGACAACAAAGAAAAAAAACACTCAACAAATGGCTACAATTTAAGGAATGTGTTTAGTGATGGCATCAGATTCCTAATTGATGGAGAAAGGTCTCGTGGCAAGAAAAGCTGCTTCTAGGAGGTTGTCAAGTGTTTTCGCTTGACGATTCCTTTCTTGGGTGGTTGGTTTGGCCCTTGTTCCTGTAACTCGATTCCTAGCCCGTTATATCCCATCTTAATTTAACCCCATTGTGAACCTTATGACTTTTTTACTCTCCGATCGAGGTTCTCGGCATTGAAAAATATTCGTAAACTAAATCACACGTGTATATGTTGACATTTACGAGATATACAGTCAAGAAAATCAAGGGCAATTGTGATATATATGCAGATTAGACACAAAAAAAAAAAAAAAAACTCAACAAATGGCTACAATTTAAGGAATGTGTTTAGTGACGGCATCAGATTCCTAATTGATGGAGAAAGGTCTGGTGGAAAGAAAAGCTGCTTCTAGGAGGTTGTCAAGTGTTTTCGCTCGACGATTCCATTCTTGGGTGGTTGGTTTGGCCCTTGTTCCTGTAACTCGAATCCTAGCCCGGTATATCCCATTTTAATATTACACCATTGTGAACCTTACGCCTTTTTTACTCTCTGATCGAGGTTTTTTTCATTGAAAAATCTTCGTAAACTAAATCACACGAGTATATGTTGACATTTAAGAGATATACAGTTAAGAAAATCAAGGGTAATGGTGATATATATGCGGATTAGACACCAAAAAAAACACTCAACAAATGGCTACAATTTAAGAAATGTGTTTAGTGACGGCATCAGATTCCTAAATGATGGAAAAGGGTCTGCTGGCAAGAAAAGTTGTTTCTAGGAGGTTGTCAAGTGTTTTCGCTCGACGATTTCATTCTTGGGTGGTTGGTTTGGCCCTTGTTCCTGTAACTCGAATCGTAGCCCGGTTTATCACATTTTAATTTTACACCATTGTGAACCTTACGCCATTTTTATTCTCTGATCGAGGTTCTCGGCATTGAAAAATCTTCGTAAACTAGATCACACGTGTATATGTTGACATTTAAGAGATATACATTCAAGAAATTAAGGGCAATGGTGATATATATGTGGATTAGACACAAAAAAAAAACACTCAACAAATGCCTACAATTTAGGGAATGTGTTTAGTGATGGCAACAGATTCCTAATTGATAGAGAAAGGTCTGGTGGCAAGAAAAGCTGCTTCTAGGAGGTTGTCAAGTGTTTTCGCTCGACGATTCCATTCCTGGATGGTTGGTTTGGCCCTTGTTCCTGTAACTCGAATCCTAGCCCAGTATATCCCATTTTAATTTTACACCATTGTGAACCTTACGCATTTTTTACTCTCTGATCGAGGTTCTCGGCAATGAAAACTCTTTATAAACTAAATCACACGTGTATATGTTGACATTTAAGAAATATACAGTCAAGAAAATCAAGGGAAATGGTGATATATATGCGGATTAGACAACAAAGAAAAAAAACACTCAACAAATGGCTACAATTTAAGGAATGTGTTTAGTGATGGCATCAGATTCCTAATTGATGGAGAAAGGTCTGGTGACAAGAAAAGCTGCTTCTAGGAGGTTGTCAAGTGTTTTCGCTCGACGATTCCATTCTTGGGTGGTTGGTTTGGCCCTTGTTCCCGTAACTCGATTCCTAGCCCGTTATATCCCATCTAATTTTACACCATTGTGCACCTTATGACTTTTTTACTCTCTGATCGAGGTTCTCGGCATTGAAAAATCTTCGTAAACTAAATCACACGTGTATATGTTGACATTTACGAGATATACAGTCAAGAAAATCAAGGGCAATTGTGATATATATGCGGATTAGACACCAAAAAAAAACTCAACAAATGGCTACAATTTAAGGAATGTGTTTAGTGACGGCATCAGATTCCTAATTGATGGAGAAAGGTCTGGTGGCAAGAAAAGCTGCTTCTAGGAGGTTGTCAAGTGTTTTCGCTCGACGATTCCATTCTTGGGTGTTTGGTTTGACCCTTGTTCCTGTAACTCGAATCCTAGCCCGGTATATCCCATTTTAATATTACACCATTGTGAACCTTACGCCTTTTTTACTCTCTGATCGAGGTTCTCGGCATTGAAAAATCTTCGTAAACTAAATCATACGTGTATATGTTGACATTTAAGAGATATACAGTCAAGAAAATCAAGGGCAATGGTGATATATATGCGGATTAGACACCAAAAAAACGCTCAACAAATGGCCACAATTTAAGGAATGTGTTTAATGACGGCATCAGATTCCTAATTGATGGAGAAAGGTCTGGTGGCAAGAAAAGTTGCTTCTAGGAGGTTGTCAAGTGTTTTCGCTCGACGATTCCATTCTCGGGTGGTTGGTTTGGCCCTTGTTCCTGTAACTCGAATCCTAGCCCGTTATATCCCATTTTATTTTTACACCATTGTGAACCTTACGCCTTTTTTACTCTCTGATCGGGGTTCTCGGAATTGAAAAATATTCGTAA
This sequence comes from Helianthus tuberosus, assembly GCA_030545235.1. NCBI lineage: Eukaryota > Viridiplantae > Streptophyta > Magnoliopsida > Asterales > Asteraceae > Helianthus > Helianthus tuberosus. The sequence continues at coordinate 153,649 of JARYGA010038452.1, forward strand.
ACTAAATCACACGTGTATATGTTGACATTTAAGAGATATATACAGTCAAGAAAATCAAGGGCAATGGTGATATATATGCGGATTAGACACCAAAAAAAACTCAACAAATGGCTACAATTTAAGGAATGTGTTTAGCGACGGCATCGGATTCCCAATTAATAGAGAAAGGTCTGGTGGCAAGAAAAGCTGCTTTTAGGAGGTTGTCAAGTGTTTTCGCTCGACGATTCTATTCTTGGGTGGTTGGTTTGGCCCTTGTTCCTGTAACTCGAATCCAAACCTGGTATATCCCATTTTAATTTTACACCATTGTGAACCTTACGCCTTTTTTACTCTCTGATCGAGGTTCTCGGCATTGAAAAATCTTCGTAAACTAAATCACACGTGTATATGTTGACATTTAAGAGATATACAGTCAAGAAAATCAAAGGCAATGGTGATATAAATGCGGATTAGACACAAAAAAAAAACACTCAACAAATGGCTACAATTTAAGGAATGTGTTTAGCGACGGCATTAGATTCCTAATTAATAGAGAAAGGTCCGGTGGCAAGAAAAGCTTATTCTAGGAGGTTCTCAAGTGTTTTCGCTCCACGATTCTATTCTTGGGTGGTTGGTTTGCCCCTTGTTCCTGTAACTCGAATCCAAGCCCGATATATCCCATTTTAATTTTACGCCATTGTGAACCTTACGCCTTTTTTACTCTCTTATCGAGGTTCTCGACATTGAAAAATCTTCGTAAACTATATCACACGTGTATATGTTGACATATAAGAGATATACAGTCAAGAAAATCAAGGGCAATGGTGATATAAATGCGGATTAGACACCAAAAAAAACACTCAACAAATAGCTACAATTTAAGGAATGTGTTTAGTGACGGCATCAGATTCCTAAATGATGGAAAAGGGTCTGCTGGCAAGAAAAGCTGTTTCTAGGAGGTTGTCAAGTGTTTTCGCTCGACGATTTCATTCTTGGGTGGTTGGTTTGGCCCTTGTTCCTGTAACTCGAATCGTAGCCCGGTTTATCCCATTTTAATTTTACACCATTGTGAACCTTACGCCATTTTTACTCTCTGATCGAGGTTCTCGGCATTGAAAAATCTTCGTAAACTAGATCACACGTGTATATGTTGACATTTAAGAGATATACAGTCAAGAAAATTAAGGGCAATGGTGATATATATGTGGATTAGACACAAAAAAAAAAAAACACTCAACAAATGCCTACAATTTAAGGAATGTGTTTAGTGATGGCAACAGATTCCTAATTGATAGAGAAAGGTCTGGTGGCAAGAAAAGCTGCTTCTAGGAGGTTGTCAAGTGTTTTCGCTCGACGATTCCATTCCTGGATGGCTGGTTCGGCCCTTGTTCCTGTAACTCGAATCCTAGCCCGGTATATCCCAATTTAATTTTACACCATTGTGAACCTTACGCATTTTTTACTCTCTGATCGAGGTTCTCGGCATTGAAAACTCTTTATAAACTAAATCACACGTGTATATGTTGACATTTAAGAGATATACAGTCAAGAAAATCAAGGGAAATGGTGATATATATGCGGATTAGACACCAAAAAAAACTCAACAAATGGCTACAATTTAAGGAATGTGTTTAGCGACGGCATCGGATTCCTAATTAATAGAGAAAGGTCTGGTGGCAAGAAAAGCTGCTTTTAGGAGGTTGTCAAGTGTTTTCGCTCGACGATTCTATTCTTGGGTGGTTGGTTTGGCCCTTGTTCCTGTAACTCGAATCCAAACCTGGTATATCCCATTTTAATTTTACACCATTGTGAACCTTACGCCTTTTTTACTCTCTGATCGAGGTTCTCGGCATTGAAAAATCTTCGTAAACTAAATCATACGTGTATATGTTGACATTTAAGAGATATACAGTCAAGAAAATCAAGGGTAATGGTGATATATATGCGGATTAGACACCAAAAAAACGCTCAACAAATGGCCACAATTTAAGGAATGTGTTTAATGACGGCATCAGATTCCTAATTGATGGAGAAAGGTCTGGTGGCAAGAAAAGTTGCTTCTAGGAGGTTGTCAAGTGTTTTCGCTCGACGATTCCATTCTTGGGTGGTTGGTTTGGCCCTTGTTCCTGTAACTCGAATCCTAGCCCGTTATATCCCATTTTATTTTTACACCATTGTGAACCTTATGCCTTTTTTACTCTCTGATCGGGGTTCTCGGAATTGAAAAATATTCGTAAACTAAATCACACGTGTATATGTTGACATTTAAGAGATATATACAGTCAAGAAAATCAAGGGCAATGGTGATATATATGCGGATTAGACACCAAAAAAAACTCAACAAATGGCTACAATTTAAGGAATGTGTTTAGCGATGGCATCGGATTCCTAATTAATAGAGAAAGGTCTGGTGGCAAGAAAAGCTGCTTTTAGGAGGTTGTCAAGTGTTTTCGCTCGACGATTCTATTCTTGGGTGGTTGGTTTGGCCCTTGTTCCTGTAACTCGAATCCAAACCTGGTATATCCCATTTTAATTTTACACCATTGTGAACCTTACGCCTTTTTTACTCTCTGATCGAGGTTCTCGGCATTGAAAAATCTTCGTAAACTAAATCACACGTGTATATGTTGACATTTAAGAGATATACAGTCAAGAAAATCAAAGGCAATGGTGATATAAATGCGGATTAGACACAAAAAAAAAACACTCAACAAATGGCTACAATTTAAGGAATGTGTTTAGCGACGGCATTAGATACCTAATTAATAGAGAAAGGTCAGGTGGCAAGAAAAGCTTATTCTAGGAGGTTCTCAAGTGTTTTCGCTCCACGATTCTATTCTTGGGTGGTTGGTTTGCCCCTTGTTCCTGTAACTCGAATCCAAGCCCGATATATCCCATTTTAATTTTACGCCATTGTGAACCTTACGCCTTTTTTACTCTCTTATCGAGGTTCTCGACATTGAAAAATCTTCGTAAACTATATCACACGTGTATATGTTGACATATAAGAGATATACAGTCAAGAAAATCAAGGGCAATGGTGATATAAATGCGGATTAGACACCAAAAAAAACACTCAACAAATAGCTACAATTTAAGGAATGTGTTTAGTGACGGCATCAGATTCCTAAATGATGGAAAAGGGTCTGCTGGCAAGAAAAGCTGTTTCTAGGAGGTTGTCAAGTGTTTTCGCTCGACGATTTCATTCTTGGGTGGTTGGTTTGGCCCTTGTTCCTGTAACTCGAATCGTAGCCCGGTTTATCCCATTTTAATTTTACACCATTGTGAACCTTACGCCATTTTTACTCTCTGATCGAGGTTCTCGGCATTGAAAAATCTTCGTAAACTAGATCACACGTGTATATGTTGACATTTAAGAGATATACAGTCAAGAAAATTAAGGGCAATGGTGATATATATGTGGATTAGACACAAAAAAAAAACACTCAACAAATGCCTACAATTTAAGGAATGTGTTTAATGACGGCATCAGATTCCTAATTGATGGAGAAAGGTCTGGTGGCAAGAAAAGCTGCTTCTAGGAGGTTGTCAAGTGTTTTCGCTCGACGATTCCATTCCTGGATGGCTGGTTCGGCCCTTGTTCCTGTAACTCGAATCCTAGCCCGGTATATCCCATTTTAATTTTACACCATTGTGAACCTTACGCATTTTTTACTCTCTGATCGAGGTTCTCGGCATTGAAAACTCTTTATAAACTAAATCACACGTGTATATGTTGACATTTAAGAGATATACAGTCAAGAAAATCAAGGGAAATGGTGATATATATGCGGATTAGACAACAAAGAAAAAAAAACACTCAACAAATGGCTACAATTTAAGGAATGTGTTTAGTGATGGCATCAGATTCCTAATTGATGGAGAAAGGTCTGGTGGCAAAAAAGCTGCTTCTAGGAGGTTGTCAAGTATTTTCGCTCGACGATTCCATTCTTGGGTGGTTGGTTTGGCCCTTGTTCCCGTAACTCGATTCCTAGCCCGTTATATCCCATCTTAATTTTACACCATTGTGAACCTTATGACTTTTTTACTCTCTGATCGAGGTTCTCGGCATTGAAAAATCTTCGTAAACTAAGTCACACGTGTATATGTTGACATTTACGAGATATACAGTCAAGAAAATCAAGGGCAATTGTGATATATATGCGGATTAGACACCAAAAAAAAAAACTCAACAAATGGCTACAATTTAAGGAATGTGTTTAGTGACGGCATCAGATTCCTGATTGATGGAGAAAGGTCTGGTGGCAAGAAAAGCTGCTTCTAGGAGGTTGTCAAGTGTTTTCGCTCGACGATTCCATTCTTGGGTGTTTGGTTTGACCCTTGTTCCTGTAACTCGAATCCTAGCCCGGTATATCCCATTTTAATATTACACCATTGTGAACCTTACGCCTTTTTTACTCTCTGATCGAGGTTCTCGGCATTGAAAAATCTTCGTAAACTAAATCATACGTGTATATGTTGACATTTAAGAGATATACAGTCAAGAAAATCAAGGGTAATGGTGATATATATGCGGATTAGACACCAAAAAAACGCTCAACAAATGGCCACAATTTAAGGAATGTGTTTAATGACGGCATCAGATTCCTAATTGATGGAGAAAGGTCTGGTGGCAAGAAAAGTTGCTTCTAGGAGGTTGTCAAGTGTTTTCGCTCGACGATTCCATTCTTGGGTGGTTGGTTTGGCCCTTGTTCCTGTAACTCGAATCCTAGCCCGTTATATCCCATTTTATTTTTACACCATTGTGAACCTTATGCCTTTTTTACTCTCTGATCGGGGTTCTCGGAATTGAAAAATATTCGTAAACTAAATCACACGTGTATATGTTGACATTTAAGAGATATATACAGTCAAGAAAATCAAGGGCAATGGTGATATATATGCGGATTAGACACCAAAAAAAACTCAACAAATGGCTACAATTTAAGGAATGTGTTTAGCGACGGCATCGGATTCCTAATTAATAGAGAAAGGTCTGGTGGCAAGAAAAGCTGCTTTTAGGAGGTTGTCAAGTGTTTTCGCTCGACGATTCTATTCTTGGGTGGTTGGTTTGGCCCTTGTTCCTGTAACTCGAATCCAAACCTGGTATATCCCATTTTAATTTTACACCATTGTGAACCTTACGCCTTTTTTACTCTCTGATCGAGGTTCTCGGCATTGAAAAATCTTCGTAAACTAAATCACACGTGTATATGTTGACATTTAAGAGATATACAGTCAAGAAAATCAAAGGCAATGGTGATATAAATGCGGATTAGACACAAAAAAAAACACTCAACAAATGGCTACAATTTAAGGAATGTGTTTAGCGACGGCATTAGATTCCTAATTAATAGAGAAAGGTCCGGTGGCAAGAAAAGCTTATTCTAGGAGGTTCTCAAGTGTTTTCGCTCCACGATTCTATTCTTGGGTGGTTGGTTTGCCCCTTGTTCCTGTAACTCGAATCCAAGCCCGATATATCCCATTTTAATTTTACGCCATTGTGAACCTTACGCCTTTTTTACTCTCTTATCGAGGTTCTCGACATTGAAAAATCTTCGTAAACTATATCACACGTGTATATGTTGACATATAAGAGATATACAGTCAAGAAAATCAAGGGCAATGGTGATATAAATGCGGATTAGACACCAAAAAAAACACTCAACAAATAGCTACAATTTAAGGAATGTGTTTAGTGACGGCATCAGATTCCTAAATGATGGAAAAGGGTCTGCTGGCAAGAAAAGCTGTTTCTAGGAGGTTGTCAAGTGTTTTCGCTCGACGATTTCATTCTTGGGTGGTTGGTTTGGCCCTTGTTCCTGTAACTCGAATCGTAGCCCGGTTTATCCCATTTTAATTTTACACCATTGTGAACCTTACGCCATTTTTACTCTCTGATCGAGGTTCTCGGCATTGAAAAATCTTCGTAAACTAGATCACACGTGTATATGTTGACATTTAAGAGATATACAGTCAAGAAAATTAAGGGCAATGGTGATATATATGTGGATTAGACACAAAAAAAAAAACACTCAACAAATGCCTACAATTTAAGGAATGTGTTTAGTGATGGCAACAGATTCCTAATTGATAGAGAAAGGTCTGGTGGCAAGAAAAGCTGCTTCTAGGAGGTTGTCAAGTGTTTTCGCTCGACGATTCCATTCCTGGATGGTTGGTTCGGCCCTTGTTCCTGTAACTCGAATCCTAGCCCGGTATATCCCATTTTAATTTTACACCATTGTGAACCTTACGCATTTTTTACTCTCTGATCGAGGTTCTCGGCATTGAAAACTCTTTATAAACTAAATCACACGTGTATATGTTGACATTTAAGAGATATACAGTCAAGAAAATCAAGGGAAATGGTGATATATATGCGGATTAGACAACAAAGAAAAAAAAACACTCAACAAATGGCTACAATTTAAGGAATGTGTTTAGTGATGGCATCAGATTCCTAATTGATGGAGAAAGGTCTGGTGGCAAGAAAAGCTGCTTCTAGGAGGTTGTCAAGTATTTTCGCTCGACGATTCCATTCTTGGGTGGTTGGTTTGGCCCTTGTTCCCGTAACTCGATTCCTAGCCCGTTATATCCCATCTTAATTTTACACCATTGTGAACCTTATGACTTTTTTACTCTCTGATCGAGGTTCTCGGCATTGAAAAATCTTCGTAAACTAAGTCACACGTGTATATGTTGACATTTACGAGATATACAGTCAAGAAAATCAAGGGCAATTGTGATATATATGCGGATTAGACACCAAAAAAAAAAACTCAACAAATGGCTACAATTTAAGGAATGTGTTTAGTGACGGCATCAGATTCCTAATTGATGGAGAAAGGTCTGGTGGCAAGAAAAGCTGCTTCTAGGAGGTTGTCAAGTGTTTTCGCTCGACGATTCCATTCTTGGGTGTTTGGTTTGACCCTTGTTCCTGTAACTCGAATCCTAGCCCGGTATATCCCATTTTAATATTACACCATTGTGAACCTTACGCCTTTTTTACTCTCTGATCGAGGTTCTCGGCATTGAAAAATCTTCGTAAACTAAATCATACGTGTATATGTTGACATTTAAGAGATATACAGTCAAGAAAATCAAGGGCATTGGTGATATATATGCGGATTAGACACCAAAAAAACGCTCAACAAATGGCCACAATTTAAGGAATGTGTTTAATGACGGCATCAGATTCCTAATTGATGGAGAAAGGTCTGGTGGCAAGAAAAGTTGCTTCTAGGAGGTTGTCAAGTGTTTTCGCTCGACGATTCCATTCTTGGGTGGTTGGTTTGGCCCTTGTTCCTGTAACTCGAATCCTAGCCCGTTATATCCCATTTTATTTTTACACCATTGTGAACCTTATGCCTTTTTTACTCTCTGATCGGGGTTCTCGGAATTGAAAAATATTCGTAAACTAAATCACACGTGTATATGTTGACATTTAAGAGATATATACAGTCAAGAAAATCAAGGGCAATGGTGATATATATGCGGATTAGACACCAAAAAAAACTCAACAAATGGCTACAATTTAAGGAATGTGTTTAGCGACGGCATCGGATTCCTAATTAATAGAGAAAGGTCCGGTGGCAAGAAAAGCTGCTTTTAGGAGGTTGTCAAGTGTTTTCGCTCGACGATTCTATTCTTGGGTGGTTGGTTTGGCCCTTGTTCCTGTAACTCGAATCCAAACCTGGTATATCCCATTTTAATTTTACACCATTGTGAACCTTACGCCTTTTTTACTCTCTGATCGAGGTTCTCGGCATTGAAAAATCTTCGTAAACTAAATCACACGTGTATATGTTGACATTTAAGAGATACACAGTCAAGAAAATCAAAGGCAATGGTGATATAAATGCGGATTAGACACAAAAAAAGCACTCAACAAATGGCTACAATTTAAGGAATGTGTTTAGCGACGGCATTAGATTCCTAATTAATAGAGAAAGGTCCGGTGGCAAGAAAAGCTTATTCTAGGAGGTTCTCAAGTGTTTTCGCACCACGATTCTATTCTTGGGTGGTTGGTTTGCCCCTTGTTCCTGTAACTCGAATCCAAGCCCGATATATCCCATTTTAATTTTACACCATTGTGAACCTTACGCCTTTTTTACTCTCTTATCGAGGTTCTCGACATTGAAAAATCTTCGTAAACTATATCACACGTGTATATGTTGACATATAAGAGATATACAGTCAAGAAAATCAAGGGCAATGGTGATATAAATGCGGATTAGACACCAAAAAAAACACTCAACAAATAGCAACAATTTAAGGAATGTGTTTAGTGACGGCATCAGATTGCTAATTTATGGAGAAAGGTCTGGTGGCAAGAAAAGCTTTTTCTAGGAGGTTGTCAAGTGTTTTCGCTCGACGATTTCATTCTTGGGTGGTTGGTTTGGCCCTTGTTCCTGTAACTCGAATCGTAGCCCGGTTTATCCCATTTTAATTTTACACCATTGTGAACCTTACGCCATTTTTACTCTCTGATCGAGGTTCTCGGCATTGAAAAATCTTCGTAAACTAGATCACACGTGTATATGTTGACATTTAAGAGATATACAGTCAAGAAAATTAAGGGCAATGGTGATATATATGTGGATTAGACACAAAAAAAAACACTCAACAAATGCCTACAATTTAAGGAATGTGTTTAGTGATGGCAACAGATTCCTAATTGATAGAGAAAGGTCTGGTGGCAAGAAAAGCTGCTTCTAGGAGGTTGTCAAGTGTTTTTGCTCGACGATTCCATTCCTGGATGGTTGGTTTAGCCCTTGTTCCTGTAACTCGAATCCTAGCCCGGTATATCCCATTTTAATTTTACACCATTGTGAAACTTACGCATTTTTTACTCTCTGATCGAGGTTCTCGGCATTGAAAACTCTTTATAAACTAAATCACACGTGTATATGTTGACATTTAAGAGATATACAGTCAAGAAAATCAAGGGAAATGGTGATATATATGCGGATTAGACAACAAAGAAAAAAAACACTCAACAAATGGCTACAATTTAAGGAATGTGTTTAGTGATGGCATCAGATTCCTAATTGATGGAGAAAGGTCTGGTGGCAAGAAAAGCTGCTTCTAGGAGGTTATCAAGTGTTTTCGCTCGACGATTCCATTCTCGGGTGGTTGGTTTGGCCCTTGTTCCCGTAACTCGATTCCTAGCCCGTTATATCCCATCTTAATTTTACACCATTGTGAACCTTATGACTTTTTTACTCTCTGATCGAGGTTCTCGGCATTGAAAAATCTTCGTAAACTAAATCACACGTGTATATGTTGACATTTACGAGATATACAGTCAAGAAAATCAAGGGCAATTGTGATATATATGCGGATTAGACACCAAAAAAAAAAACTCAACAAATGGCTACAATTTAAGGAATGTGTTTAGTGACGGCATCAGATTCTTAATTGATGGAGAAAGGTCTGGTGGCAAGAAAAGCTGCTTCTAGGAGGTTGTCAAGTGTTTTCGCTCGACGATTCCATTCTTGGGCGTTTGGTTTGACCCTTGTTCCTGTAACTCGAATCCTAGCCCGGTATATCCCATTTTAATATTACACCATTGTGAACCTTACGCCTTTTTTACTCTCTGATCGAGGTTCTCGGCATTGAAAAATCTTCGTAAACTAAATCATACGTGTATATGTTGACATTTAAGAGATATACAGTCAAGAAAATCAAGGGCAATGGTGATATATATGCGGATTAGACACCAAAAAAACGCTCAACAAATGGCCACAATTTAAGGAATGTGTTTAATGACGGCATCAGATTCCTAATTGATGGAGAAAGGTCTGGTGGCAAGAAAAGTTGCTTCTAGGAGGTTGTCAAGTGTTTTCGCTCGACGATTCCATTCTTGGGTGGTTGGTTTGGCCCTTGTTCCTGTAACTCGAATCCTTGCCCGTTATATCCCATTTTATTTTTACACCATTGTGAACCTTACGCCTTTTTTACTCTCTGATCGGGGTTCTCGGAATTGAAAAATATTCGTAAACTAAATCACACGTGTATATGTTGACATTTAAGAGATATATACAGTCAAGAAAATCAAGGGCAATGGTGATATATATGCGGATTAGACACCAAAAAAAACTCAACAAATGGCTACAATTTAAGGAATGTGTTTAGCGACGGCATCGGATTCCTAATTAATAGAGAAAGGTCTGGTGGCAAGAAAAGCTGCTTTTAGGAGGTTGTCAAGTGTTTTCGCTCGACGATTCTATTCTTGGGTGGTTGGTTTGGCCCTTGTTCCTGTAACTCGAATCCAAACCTGGTATATCCCATTTTAATTTTACACCATTGTGAACCTTACGCCTTTTTTACTCTCTGATCGAGGTTCTCGGCATTGAAAAATCTTCGTAAACTAAATCACACGTGTATATGTTGACATTTAAGAGATATACAGTCAAGAAAATCAAAGGTAATGGTGATATAAATGCGGATTAGACACAAAAAAAAAACACTCAACAAATGGCTACAATTTAAGGAATGTGTTTAGCGACGGCATTAGATTCCTAATTAATAGAGAAAGGTCCGGTGGCAAGAAAAGCTTATTCTAGGAGGTTCTCAAGTGTTTTCGCTCCACGATTCTATTCTTGGGTGGTTGGTTTGCCCCTTGTTCCTGTAACTCGAATCCAAGCCCGATATATCCCATTTTAATTTTACGCCATTGTGAACCTTACGCCTTTTTTACTCTCTTATCGAGGTTCTCGACATTGAAAAATCTTCGTAAACTATATCACACGTGTATATGTTGACATATAAGAGATATACAGTCAAGAAAATCAAGGGCAATGGTGATATAAATGCGGATTAGACAACAAAAAAAACACTCAACAAATAGCTACAATTTAAGGAATGTGTTTAGTGACGGCATCAGATTCCTAAATGATGGAAAAGGGTCTGCTGGCAAGAAAAGTTGTTTCTAGGAGGTTATCAAGTGTTTTCGCTCGACGATTTCATTCTTGGGTGGTTGGTTTGGCCCTTGTTCCTGTAACTCGAATCGTAGCCCGGTTTATCCCATTTTAATTTTACACCATTGTGAACCTTACGCCATTTTTACTCTCTGATCGAGGTTCTCGGCATTGAAAAATCTTCGTAAACTAGATCACACGTGTATATGTTGACATTTAAGAGATATACAGTCAAGAAAATTAAGGGCAATGGTGATATATATGTGGATTAGACACAAAAAAAAAACACTCAACAAATGCCTACAATTTAAGGAATGTGTTTAGTGATGGCAACAGATTCCTAATTGATAGAGAAAGGTCTGGTGGCAAGAAAAGCTGCTTCTAGGAGGTTGTCAAGTGTTTTCGCTCGACGATTCCATTCCTGGATGGTTGGTTCGGCCCTTGTTCCTGTAACTCGAATCCTAGCCCGGTATATCCCATTTTAATTTTACACCATTGTGAACCTTACGCATTTTTTACTCTCTGATCGAGGTTCTCGGCATTGAAAACTCTTTATAAACTAAATCACACGTGTATATGTTGACATTTAAGAGATATACAGTCAAGAAAATCAAGGGAAATGGTGATATATATGCGGATTAGACAACAAAGAAAAAAAAACACTCAACAAATGGCTACAATTTAAGGAATGTGTTTAGTGATGGCATCAGATTCCTAATTGATGGAGAAAGGTCTGGTGGCAAGAAAAGCTGCTTCTAGGAGGTTGTCAAGTATTTTCGCTCGACGATTCCATTCTTGGGTGGTTGGTTTGGCCCTTGTTCCCGTAACTCGATTCCTAGCCCGTTATATCCCATCTTAATTTTACACCATTGTGAACCTTATGACTTTTTTACTCTCTGATCGAGGTTCTCGGCATTGAAAAATCTTCGTAAACTAAGTCACACGTGTATATGTTGACATTTACGAGATATACAGTCAAGAAAATCAAGGGCAATTGTGATATATATGCGGATTAGACACCAAAAAAAAAAACTCAACAAATGGCTACAATTTAAGGAATGTGTTTAGTGACGGCATCAGATTCCTAATTGATGGAGAAAGGTCTGGTGGCAAGAAAAGCTGCTTCTAGGAGGTTGTCAAGTGTTTTCGCTCGACGATTCCATTCTTGGGTGTTTGGTTTGACCCTTGTTCCTGTAACTCGAATCCTAGCCCGGTATATCCCATTTTAATATTACACCATTGTGAACCTTACGCCTTTTTTACTCTCTGATCGAGGTTCTCGGCATTGAAAAATCTTCGTAAACTAAATCATACGTGTATATGTTGACATTTAAGAGATATACAGTCAAGAAAATCAAGGGCAATGGTGATATATATGCGGATTAGACACCAAAAAAACGCTCAACAAATGGCCACAATTTAAGGAATGTGTTTAATGACGGCATCAGATTCCTAATTGATGGAGAAAGGTCTGGTGGCAAGAAAAGTTGCTTCTAGGAGGTTGTCAAGTGTTTTCGCTCGACGATTCCATTCTTGGGTGGTTGGTTTGGCCCTTGTTCCTGTAACTCGAATCCTAGCCCGTTATATCCCATTTTATTTTTACACCATTGTGAACCTTATGCCTTTTTTACTCTCTGATCGGGGTTCTCGGAATTGAAAAATATTCGTAAACTAAATCACACGTGTATATGTTGACATTTAAGAGATATATACAGTCAAGAAAATCAAGGGCAATGGTGATATATATGCGGATTAGACACCAAAAAAAACTCAACAAATGGCTACAATTTAAGGAATGTGTTTAGCGACGGCATCAGATTCCTAATTAATAGAGAAAGGTCCGGTGGCAAGAAAAGCTGCTTTTAGGAGGTTGTCAAGTGTTTTCGCTCGACGATTCTATTCTTGGGTGGTTGGTTTGGCCCTTGTTCCTGTAACTCGAATCCAAACCTGGTATATCCCATTTTAATTTTACACCATTGTGAACCTTACGCCTTTTTTACTCTCTGATCGAGGTTCTCGGCATTGAAAAATCTTCGTAAACTAAATCACACGTGTATATGTTGACATTTAAGAGATACACAGTCAAGAAAATCAAAGGCAATGGTGATATAAATGCGGATTAGACACAAAAAAAAGCACTCAACAAATGGCTACAATTTAAGGAATGTGTTTAGCGACGGCATTAGATTCCTAATTAATAGAGAAAGGTCCGGTGGCAAGAAAAGCTTATTCTAGGAGGTTCTCAAGTGTTTTCGCACCACGATTCTATTCTTGGGTGGTTGGTTTGCCCCTTGTTCCTGTAACTCGAATCCAAGCCCGATATATCCCATTTTAATTTTACACCATTGTGAACCTTACGCCTTTTTTACTCTCTTATCGAGGTTCTAGACATTGAAAAATCTTCGTAAACTATATCACACGTGTATATGTTGACATATAAGAGATATACAGTCAAGAAAATCAAGGGCAATGGTGATATAAATGCGGATTAGACACCAAAAAAAACACTCAACAAATAGCTACAATTTAAGGAATGTGTTTAGTGACGGCATCAGATTCCTAAATGATGGAAAAGGGTCTGCTGGCAAGAAAAGCTTTTTCTAGGAGGTTGTCAAGTGTTTTCGTCGACGATTTCATTCTTGGGTGGTTGGTTTGGCCCTTGTTCCTGTAACTCGAATCGTAGCCCGGTTTATCCCATTTTAATTTTACACCATTGTGAACCTTACGCCATTTTTACTCTCTGATCGAGGTTCTCGGCATTGAAAAATCTTCGTAAACTAGATCACACGTGTATATGTTGACATTTAAGAGATATACAGTCAAGAAAATTAAGGGCAATGGTGATATATATGTGGATTAGACACAAAAAAAAACACTCAACAAATGCCTACAATTTAAGGAATGTGTTTAGTGATGGCAACAGATTCCTAATTGATAGAGAAAGGTCTGGTGGCAAGAAAAGCTGCTTCTAGGAGGTTGTCAAGTGTTTTTGCTCGACGATTCCATTCCTGGATGGTTGGTTTAGCCCTTGTTCCTGTAACTCGAATCCTAGCCCGGTATATCCCATTTTAATTTTACACCATTGTGAAACTTACGCATTTTTTACTCTCTGATCGAGGTTCTCGGCATTGAAAACTCTTTATAAACTAAATCACACGTGTATATGTTGACATTTAAGAGATATACAGTCAAGAAAATCAAGGGAAATGGTGATATATATGCGGATTAGACAACAAAGAAAAAAAACACTCAACAAATGGCTACAATTTAAGGAATGTGTTTAGTGATGGCATCAGATTCCTAATTGATGGAGAAAGGTCTGGTGGCAAGAAAAGCTGCTTCTAGGAGGTTGTCAAGTGTTTTCGCTCGACGATTCCATTCTCGGGTGGTTGGTTTGGCCCTTGTTCCCTAACTCGATTCCTAGCCCGTTATATCCCATCTTAATTTTACACCATTGTGAACCTTATGACTTTTTTACTCTCTGATCGAGGTTCTCGGCATTGAAAAATCTTCGTAAACTAAATCACACGTGTATATGTTGACATTTACGAGATATACAGTCAAGAAAATCAAGGGCAATTGTGATATATATGCGGATTAGACACGAAAAAAAAAAACTCAACAAATGGCTACAATTTAAGGAATGTGTTTAGTGACGGCATCAGATTCTTAATTGATGGAGAAAGGTCTGGTGGCAAGAAAAGCTGCTTCTAGGAGGTTGTCAAGTGTTTTCGCTCGATGATTCCATTCTTGGGCGTTTGGTTTGGCCCTTGTTCCTGTAACTCGAATCCTAGCCCGGTAAATCCCATTTTAATATTACACCATTGTGAACCTTACGCCTTTTTTACTCTCTGATCGAGGTTCTCGGCATTGAAAAATCTTCGTAAACTAAATCATACGTGTATATGTTGACATTTAAGAGATATACAGTCAAGAAAATCAAGGGCAATGGTGATATATATGCGGATTAGACACCAAAAAAACGCTCAACAAATGGCCACAATTTAAGGAATGTGTTTAATGACGGCATCAGATTCCTAATTGATGGAGAAAGGTCTGGTGGCAAGAAAAGTTGCTTCTAGGAGGTTGCATTCTTGGGTGGTTGGTTTGGCCCTTGTTCCTGTAACTCGAATCCTAGCCCGTTATATCCCATTTTATTTTTACACCATTGTGAACCTTACGCCTTTTTTACTCTCTGATCGGGGTTCTCGGAATTGAAAAATATTCGTAAACTAAATCACACGTGTATATGTTGACATTTAAGAGATATATACAGTCAAGAAAATCAAGGGCAATGGTGATATATATGCGGATTAGACACCAAAAAAAACTCAACAAATGGCTACAATTTAAGGAATGTGTTTAGCGACGGCATCGGATTCCTAATTAATAGAGAAAGGTCCGGTGGCAAGAAAAGCTGCTTTTAGGAGGTTGTCAAGTGTTTTCGCTCGACGATTCTATTCTTGGGTGGTTGGTTTGGCCCTTGTTCCTGTAACTCGAATCCAAACCTGGTATATCCCATTTTAATATTACACCATTGTGAACCTTACGCCTTTTTTACTCTCTGATCGAGGTTCTCGGCATTGAAAAATCTTCGTAAACTAAATCACACGTGTATATGTTGACATTTAAGCGATATACAGTCAAGAAAATCAAAGGCAATGGTGATATAAATGCGGATTAGACACAAAAAAAAACACTCAACAAATGGCTACAATTTAAGGAATGTGTTTAGCGACGGCATTAGATTCCTAATTAATAGAGAAAGGTCCGGTGGCAAGAAAAGCTTATTCTAGGAGGTTCTCAAGTGTTTTCGCTCCACGATTCTATTCTTGGGTGGTTGGTTTGCCCCTTGTTCCTGTAACTCGAATCCAAGCCCGATATATCCCATTTTAATTTTACACCATTGTGAACCTTACGCCTTTTTTACTCTCTTATCGAGGTTCTCGACATTGAAAAATCTTCGTAAACTATATCACACGTGTATATGTTGACATATAAGAGATATACAGTCAAGAAAATCAAGGGCAATGGTGATATAAATGCGGATTAGACACCAAAAAAAACACTCAACAAATAGCTACAATTTAAGGAATGTGTTTAGTGACGGCATCAGATTGCTAATTTATGGAGAAAGGTCTGGTGGCAAGAAAAGCTGCTTCTAGGAGGTTGTCAAGTGTTTTCGCTCGATGATTTCATTCTTGGGTGGTTGGTTTGGCCCTTGTTCCTGTAACTCGAATCCTAGCTCGGTATATCCCATTTTAATTTTACACCATTGTGAACCTTACGCCATTTTTACTCTCTGATCGAGGTTCTCGGCATTGAAAAATCTTCGTAAACTAGATCACACGTGTATATGTTGACATTTAAGAGATATACAGTCAAGAAAATTAAGGGCAATGGTGATATCTATGTGGATTAGACACAAAAAAAAAACACTCAACAAATGCCTACAATTTAAGGAATGTGTTTAGTGATGGAAACAGATTCCTAATTGATAGAGAAAGGTCTGGTGGCAAGAAAAGCTGCTTCTAGGAGGTTGTCAAGTGTTTTCGCTCGACGATTCCATTCCTGGATGGTTGGTTTGGCCCTTGTTCCTGTAACTCGAATCCTAGCCCGGTATATCCCATTTTAATTTTACACCATTGTGAACCTTACGCATTTTTTACTCTCTGATCGAGGTTCTCGGCATTGAAAACTCTTTATAAACTAAATCACACGTCTATATGTTGACATTTAAGAGATATACAGTCAAGAAAATCAAGGGAAATGGTGATATATATGCGGATTAGACAACAAAGAAAAAAAACACTCAACAACTGGCTACAATTTAAGGAATGTGTTTAGTGATGGCATCAGATTCCTAATTGATGGAGAAAGGTCTGGTGGCAAGAAAAGCTGCTTCAAGGAGGTTGTCAAGTGTTTTCGCTCGACGATTCCATTCTTGGGTGGTTAGTTTGGCCCTTGTTCCTGTAACTCGATTCCTAGCCCGTTATATCCCATCTTAATTTTACACCATTGTGAACCTTATGACTTTTTTACTCTTTGATCGAGGTTCTCGGCATTGAAAAATCTTCGTAAACTAAATCACACGTGTATAAGTTGACATTTACGAGATATACAGTCAAGAAAATCAAGCGCAATTGTGATATATATGCGGATTAGACACCAAAAAAAAAAAACTCAACAAATGGGTACAATTTAAGGAATGTGTTTAGTGACGGCATCAGATTCCTAATCGATGGAGAAAGGTCTGGTGGCAAGAAAAGCTGCTTCTAGGAGGTTGTCAAGTGTTTTCGCTCGACGATTCCATTCTTGGGTGTTTGGTTTGGCCCTTGTTCCTGTAACTCGAATCCTAGCCCGGTATATCCCATTTTAATATTACACCATTGTGAACCTTACGCCTTTTTTACTCTCTGATCGAGGTTCTCGGCATTGAAAAATCTTCGTAAACTAAATCATACGTGTATATGTTGACATTTAAGAGATATACAGTCAAGAAAATCAAGGGCAATGGTGATATATATGCGGATTAGACACCAAAAAAACGCTCAACAAATGGCCACAATTTAAGGAATGTGTTTAATGACGGCATCAGATTCCTAATTGATGGAGAAAGGTCTGGTGGCAAGAAAAGTTGCTTCTTGGAGGTTGTCAAGTGTTTTCGCTCGACGATTCCATTCTTGGGTGGTTGGTTTGGCCCTTGTTCCTGTAACTCGAATCCTAGCCCGTTATATCCCATTTTATTTTTACACCATTGTGAACCTTACGCCTTTTTTACTCTCTGATCGGGGTTCTCGGAATTGAAAAATCTTCGTAAACTAAATCTCACGTGTATATGTTGACATTTAAGAGATATATACAGTCAAGAAAATAAAGGGCAATGGTGATATATATGCGGATTAGACACCAAAAAAAACTCAACAAATGGCTACAATTTAAGGAATGTGTTTAGCAACGGCATCGGATTCCTAATTAATAGAGAAAGGTCCGGTGGCAAGAAAAGCTGCTTTTAGGAGGTTGTCAAGTGTTTTCGCTCGACGATTCTATTCTTGGGTGGTTGGTTTGGCCCTTGTTCCTGTAACTCGAATCCAAACCTGGTATATCCCATTTTAATTTTACACCATTGTGAACCTTACGCCTTTTTTACTCTCTGATCGAGGTTCTCGGCATTGAAAAATCTTCGTAAACTAAATCACACGTGTATATGTTGACATTTAAGAGATATACAGTCAAGAAAATCAAAGGCAATGGTGATATAAATGCGGATTAGACACAAAAAAAAACACTCAACAAATGGCTACAATTTAAGGAATGTGTTTAGCGACGGCATTAGATTCCTAATTAATAGAGAAAGGTCCGGTGGCAAGAAAAGCTTATTCTAGGAGGTTCTCAAGTGTTTTCGCTCCACGATTCTATTCTTGGGTGGTTGGTTTGCCCCTTGTTCCTGTAACTCGAATCCAAGCCCGATATATCCCATTTTAATTTTACACCATTGTGAACCTTACGCCTTTTTTACTCTCTTATCGAGGTTCTCGACATTGAAAAATCTTCGTAAACTATATCACACGTGTATATGTTGACATATAAGAGATATACAGTCAAGAAAATCAAGGGCAATGGTGATATAAATGCGGATTAGACACCAAAAAAAACACTCAACAAATAGCTACAATTTAAGGAATGTGTTTAGTGACGGCATCAGATTGCTAATTTATGGAGAAAGGTCTGGTGGCAAGAAAAGCTGCTTCTAGGAGGTTGTCAAGTGTTTTCGCTCGATGATTTCATTCTTGGGTGGTTGGTTTGGCCCTTGTTCCTGTAACTCGAATCCTAGCTCGGTATATCCCATTTTAATTTTACACCATTGTGAACCTTACGCATTTTTTACTCTCTGATCGGGGTTCTCGGCATTGAAAACTCTTTATAAACTAAATCACACGTGTATATGTTGACATTTAAGAGATATACAGTCAAGAAAATCAAGGGAAATGGTGATATATATGCGGATTAGACAACAAAGAAAAAAAACACTCAACAAATGGCTACAATTTAAGGAATGTGTTTAGTGATGGCATCAGATTCCTAATTGATGGAGAAAGGTCTGGTGGCAAGAAAAGCTGCTTCTAGGAGGTTGTCAAGTGTTTTCGCGCGACGATTCCATTCTTGGGTGGTTGGTTTGGCCCTTGTTCCTGTAACTCGATTCCTAGCCCGTTATATCCCATCTTAATTTTACACCATTGTGAACCTTATGACTTTTTTACTCTCTGATCGAGGTTCTCGGCATTGAAAAATCTTCGTAAACTAAATCACACGTGTATATGTTGACATTTACGAGATATACAGTCAAGAAAATCAAGGGCAATTGTGATATATATGCGGATTAGACACCAAAAAAAAAACTCAACAAATGGCTACAATTTAAGGAATGTGTTTAGTGACGGCATCAGATTCCTAATTGATGGAGAAAGGTCTGGTGGAAAGAAAAGCTGCTTCTAGGAGGTTGTCAAGTGTTTTCGCTCGACGATTCCATTCGTGGGTATTTGGTTTGGCCCTTGTTCCTGTAACTCGAATCCTAGCCCGGTATATCCCATTTTAATATTACACCATTGTGAACCTTACGCCTTTTTTACTCTCTGATCGAGGTTCTCGGCATTGAAAAATCTTCGTAAACTAAATCATACGTGTATATATTGACATTTAAGAGATATACAGTCAAGAAAATCAAGGGCAATGGTGATATATATGCGGATTAGACACCAAAAAAACGCTCAACAAATGGCCACAATTTAAGGAATGTGTTTAATGACGGCATCAGATTCCTAATTGATGGAGAAAGGTCTGGTGGCAAGAAAAGTTGCTTCTAGGAGCTTGTCATGTGTTTTCGCTCGACGATTCCATTCTTGGGTGGTTGGTTTGGCCCTTGTTCCTGTAACTCAAATCCTAGCCCGGTATATCCCATTTTATTTTTACACCATTGTGAACCTTACGCCTTTTTTACTCTCTGATCGGGGTTCTCGGAATTGAAAAATCTTCTTAAACTAAATCACACGTGTATATGTTGACATTTAAGAGATATACAGTCAAGAAAATCAAGGGCAATGGTGATATATATGCGGATTAGACACCAAAAAAAACTCAACAAATGGCTACAATTTAAGGAATGTGTTTAGCGACGGCATCGGATTCCTAATTAATAGAGAAAGGTCCGGTGGCAAGAAAATCTACTTCTAGGAGGTTGTCAAGTGTTTTCGCTCGACGATTCTATTCTTGGGTGGTTGGTTTGGCCCTTGTTCCTGTAACTCGAATCCAAACCTGATATATCCCATTTTAATTTTACACCATTGTGAACCTTACGCCTTTTTTACTCTCTGATCGAGGTTCTCGGCATTGAAAAATCTTCATAAACTAAATCACACGTGTATATGTTGACATTTAAGAGATATACAGTCAAGAAAATCAAAGGCAATGGTGATATAAATGCGGATTAGACACAAAAAAAAACACTCAACAAATGGCTACAATTTAAGGAATGTGTTTAGCGACGGCATCAGATTCCTAATTAATAGAGAAAGGTCCGGTGGCAAGAAAAGCTTATTCTAGGAGGTTCTCAAGTGTTTTCGCTCGACGATTCTATTCTTGGGTGGTTGGTTTGCCCCTTGTTCCTGTAACTCGAATCCAAGCCCGATATATCCCATTTTAATTTTACACCATTGTGAACCTTACGCCTTTTTTACTCTCTTATCGAGGTTCTCGACATTGAAAAATCTTCGTAAACTATATCACACGTGTATATGTTGACATTTTAGAGATATACAGTCAAGAAAATTAAGGGCAATGGTGATATAAATGCGGATTAGACACCAAAAAAAACACTCAACAAATAGCTACAATTTAAGGAATGTGTTTTGTGACGGCATCAGATTGCTAATTGATGGAGAAAGGTCTGGTGGCAAGAAAAGCTGCTTCTAGGAGGTTATCAAGTGTTTTCGCTCGATGATTTCATTCTTGGGTGGTTGGTTTGGCCCTTGTTCCTGTAACTCGAATCCAAGCCCGATATATCCCATTTTAATTTTACACCATTGTGAACCTTACGCCTTTTTTACTCTCTTATCGAGGTTCTCGACATTGAAAAATCTTCGTAAACTATATCACACGTGTATATGTTGACATTTAAGAGATATACAGTCAAGAAAATTAAGGGCAATGGTGATATAAATGCGGATTAGACACCAAAAAAAACACTCAACAAATAGCTACAATTTAAGGAATGTGTTTAGTGACGGCATCAGATTGCTAATTGATGGAGAAAGGTCTGGTGGCAAGAAAAGCTGCTTCTAGGAGGTTATCAAGTGTTTTCGCTCGATGATTTCATTCTTGGGTGGTTGGTTTGGCCCTTGTTCCGGTAACTCGAATCCTAGCCTGATATATCCCATTTTAATTTTACACTATTGTGAACCTTACGCCTTTTTTACTCTCTGATCGAGGTTCTCGGCATTGAAAAATCTTCGTAAACTAAATCACACGTGTATATGTTGACATTTAAGAGATATACATTTAAGAAAATTAAGGGAAATGGTGATATATATGCGGATTAGACACCAAAAAAACACTTAACAAATGGCTACATGTTATGGAATGTGTTTAGTAACGGCATCAGATTCCTTATCGATGGAGAAAGGTCTGGTGGCAAGAAAAGCTGCTTCTAGGAGGTTTTTAAGTGTTTTCGCTCGACGATTCCATTCTTGGTTGGTTGGTTTGGCCCTTGTTCCTGTAACTCGAATCCTAGCCCAGTACATCCCATTTTAATTTTACACCATTGTGAAACTTGCGCCATTTTTACTCTCTGATAGAGGTTCTCGGCATTGAAAAATCTTCGTAAACTAAATCACACGTGTATATGTTGACATTTATGGGATATGTAGTCAAGAAAATCAAGGGCAATGGTGATATATATGCGGATTAGACACAAAAAAAAACACTCAACAAATGGCTACTATTTCATGAATGTGTTTAGTGACGGCATCAGATTCCTAATGGATGGAGAAAGGTCTGGTGGCAAGAAAAGCTGTTTCTAGGAGGTTGTTAAGTGTTTTCGCTCGACGATTCCGTTCTTGGGCGGTTGGTTTGGCCCTTGTTCCTGTAACTCGAATCCTAGCCCCGTAAATCCCATTTTAATTTTACACCATTGTGAACCTTACGCCTTTTTTACTCTCTGATCGAGGTTCTCGGCATTGAAAAATCT
The DNA here is from genome assembly GCA_030545235.1 of Helianthus tuberosus. NCBI lineage: Eukaryota > Viridiplantae > Streptophyta > Magnoliopsida > Asterales > Asteraceae > Helianthus > Helianthus tuberosus. The sequence goes on from JARYGA010038452.1 coordinate 175,792, forward strand.
TCGTAAACTAAATCACACGTGTATATGTTGACATTTAAGAGATATATAGTCAAGAAAATCAAGGGCAATGGTGATGTATATGCGGATTAGACGCCAAAAAAACACTCAACAAATGGCTACAATTTAAGGAATGTGTTTAGTGACGGCATCAGATTCCTAATTGATAGAGAAAGGTCTGGTGGCAAGAAAAGCTGCTTCTAGGAGGTTGTCAAGTGTTTTCGCTCGACGATTGCATTCTTTGGTGGTTGGTTTGGCCCTTGTTCCTGTAACTTGAATCCTAGCCCGGTATATCCCATTTTAATTTTATACCATTGTGAATCTTACGCCTTTTTTACTCTCAGATCGAGGTTCTCGGCATTGAAAAATATTCGTAAACTAAATCGCATGTGTATATGTTGACATTTAAGAGATATACAGTCATGAAAATCAAGGGTAATGGTGATATATATGCGGATTAGACAACAAAAAAACACTCAAAAATGGCTACAATTTAAGGATGTGTTTAGTGACGGCATCAGATTCCTAATTGATGGAGAAATGTCTGGTGGCAAGAAAAGCTGCTGTTAGGAGGTTGTCAAGTTTTTCGCTCGACGATTCCGTTCTTGGTTGGTTGGTTTGGCCCTTGTTCCTGTAACTCGAATCCTAGCCCGGTACATCCCATTTTAATTTTATACCATTGTGAACCTTACGCCTTTCTTACTCTCTGATCGAGGTTTTCGGCATTGAAAAATATTCGTAAACTAAATCACACGTGTATATGTCGACCTTTAAGAGATATACAGTCAAGAAAATCAAGGGAAATGGTGATATATATGCGGATCAGACACACAAAAAAATCACTCATCAAATGGCTACAATTTAAGGAATGTGTTTAGTGACGGCATCTGATTTCTAATTGATGGACAAAGGTCTGGTGGCAAGAAAAGCTGCTTCTAGGAGGTTGTCAAGTGTTTTCGCTCGACGATTCCATTCTTGGTTGGTTGGTTAGGCCCTTGTTCCTGTAACTCGAATCCTAGCCCGGTACATTCCATTTTAATTTCACACCATTGTGAACCTTACGCCTTTTTTACTCTCTGTTCGAGGTTCTCGGCATTGAAAAATCTTCGTAAACTAAATCACACGTGTATATGTTGACATTTAAGAGATATACAATCAAGAAAATCAAGGGTAATGGTGACATATATGCGGATTAGACACAAAAAAAAAGCACTCAACAAATGACTACAATTTAAGGAATGTGTTTATTGACATCATCAGATTCCTAATTGATGGAAAAAGGTCTGGTGGAAAGAAAAGTTGTTTCTAGGAGGTTGTCAAGTGTTTTCGCTCGACGATTCCATTCTTGGGTGGTTGGTTTGGCACTTGTTGCTGTAACTCGAATCCTATCCCGTTATATCCCATTTTAATTTTACACCATTGTGAACCTTAGGCCTTTTTTACTCTCTGATCGAGGTTCTCGGCAATGAAAAATCCTGGAAAACTAAATCACACGTGTGTATGTTGACATTTAAGAGATATACAGTCAAGAAAATAAAGGGCAATGGTGATATATATGCGATTTAGACAACAAAAAAAACTCAACAAATGGCTACAATTTAAGGAATGTGTTTAGTGACGCCATCAGATTCATAATTGATGGAGAAAGGTCTGGTGGCAAGAAAAGCTGCTTTTAGGAGTTTGTCAAGTGTTTTCGCTCGACGATTCCATTCTTGGTTGGTTGGTTTGGCCCTTGTTCCTGTAACTCGAATCCTAGCCCGGTACATCCCATTTTTATTTTATACCATTGTGAACCTTACGCCTTTTTTACTCTCTGATCGAGGTTCTTGGCATTGAAAAATCTTCGTAAACTAAATCACATGTGTAGATGTTGACATTTAGGAGATATACAGACAAGAAAATCAAGGGTAATTGTGATATATATGCGGATTAGACACCAAAAAAAAAACATTCAACAAATGGCAACAATTTAAGGAATGTGTTAAGTGACGGCATCAGATTCCTAATTGATGGAGAAAAGTCTAGTGGTAAGAAAAGCTGCTTCTAGGAGGTTGTCAAGTGTTTTCGCTCGACGATTCCATTCTGGGGTGGTTGGTTTGGCCCTTGTTCCACTAACTCGAATCCTAGCCCGATATATCCTATTTTAATTTTACACCATTGTGAACCTTACGCCGTTTTTACTTTCTAATCAAGGTTCTCGGCATTGAAAAATCTTCGTAAACTAAATCACACGTGTATATGTTGACATTTAAGAGATATACAGTCAAGAAAATCAAGGGCAATGGTGATATATATGCGGATTAGACACCCAAAAAAAAAACACTCAACAAATGGCTACAATATAAGGAATGTGTTTAGTGACGGCATCAGATATCTAATTGATGGAGAAAGGTCTGGTGGCAACAAAAGCTGCTTCTAGGAGGTTGTCAAGTGTTTTCGCTCGACGATTCCATTCGTGGGCGGTTGGTTTGGCCCTTGTTTCTGTAACTCGAATCCTAGACCGATATATCCCATTTTAATTTTACACCATTGTGAACCTTACGCCTTTTTTACTCTCTGATCGAGGTTCTCGGCATTGAAAAATCTTCGTAAATTAAGTCACCCGTGTATATGTTAACATTTAAGAGATATACAGTCAAGAAAATCAAGGGCAATGGTGATATATATACGGATTAGACCCCAAAAAAAACACTCAACAAATGGCTACAATTTAAGGAATGGGTTTAGTGACGGCATCAGATTCCTAATTGATGGAGAAAGTTCTGGTGGCAAGAAAAGCTGCTTCAAGAAGGTTGTCAAGTGTTTTCGCTCGACAATTCCATTCTTGGGTGGTTGGTTTGGCCCTTGTTCCTGTAAATCGAATCTTAGGCCGGTATATCCCCTTTTAATTTTACACCATTGTGAACCTTACGCGATTTTTACTCTCTGATCGAGGTTCTCGGCATTGAAAAATCTTCGTGAACTAAATCACACGTGTACATGTTGACATTTAAGAGATATACAGTCAAGAAAATCAGGGGTAATGGTGATATATATGCGGATTAGACACAAAAAAGAAACGCTCAACAAATGGCTACAATTTAAGGAATGTGTTTATTGACGGCATCAGATTCCTAATTGATGGAGAAAGGTCTGGTGCCAAGAAAAGCTGCTTTTAGGAGGTTGTCAAGTGTTTTCGCTCGATGATTCCATTCTGGGGTGGTTGGTTTGGCCCTTGTTCCTGTAACTTGAATTCTAGCCCGGTATATCCCATTTTAATTTTACACCATTGGGAACCTTACGCCTTTTTTACTCTCTGATCGAGGTTCTCAGCATTGAAAAATCTTCGTAAACTAAATCACACGTGTATATGTTGACATTTAAGAGATATGCGGTCAAGAAAATCATGGGCAATGGTGATATATATGCGGATTGGACACAAAAAAAAAACACTCAACAAATGGCTACAATTTAAGGAATATGTTTAGGGACGGCATCAGATTCATAATTGATGGAGAAAGGTCTGGTGGCAAGAAAAGCTGCTTCTAGGAGGTTGTCAAGTGTTTTCGCTCGATAATTCCGTTCTTGGGTGGTTGGTTTAGCCCTTTTTCCTGTAACTCGAATCCTAGCCCGGTATATCCCATTTTAATTTTACACCATTGTAAACCTTACGCCTTTTTTACTCTCTGATCGAGGTTCTCGGCATTGAAAAATCTTCGTAAACTAAATCACACGTGTATATGTTGACATTTAAGAGATATACAGTCAAGAAAATCAAGGGCAATGGTGATATATATGCGGATTAGACACCAAAAAAAACACTCAACAAATGGCTACAATTTAAGGAATGTGTTTAGTGACGGCATCAGATTCCTAATTGATGGAGAAAGGTCTGGTGGCAAGAAAAGTTGCTTCTAGGAGGTTGTCAAGTGTTTTTGCTCGACGATTCCATTCTTGGGTGGTTGGTTTGGCCCTTATTCCTGTAACCCGAATCCTAGCCCGGTATATCCCATTTTAATTTTACACCATTGTGAACCTTATGCCTTTTTACTCTCTGATCGAGGTTCTCGGCATTGAAAAATCTTCGTAAACTAAATCACACGTGTACATGTTGACATTTAAGAGATATACAGTCAAGAAAATCAAGGACAATGGTGATATATATGCGGATTAGACACCAAAAAACACTCAACAAATGGCTACAATTTAATGAATGTGTTTAGTGATGGCATCGGATTCCTAATTGATGGAGAAAGGTCTGGTGGCAAGAAAAGCTGCTTCTAGGAGGTTGTCAAGTGTTTTCGCTCGACGATTCCATTCTTGGGTGGTTGGTTTGGCCCTTGTTCCTGTAACTCGAATCCTAGCCCGGTATATCCCATTTTAATTTTACACCATTTGGAACCTTACGCCTTTTTTACTCTCTGATCGAGGTTCTCGGCATTGAAAAATCTTCGTAAACTAAATCACAGGTGTATATACTGACATTTAAGAGATATACAGTCAAGAAAATCAAGGGAAATGGTGATATATATGCGGATTAGACACAAAAAAAAAACACTCAACAAATGGCTACAATTTAAGGAATGTATTTAGTGACGGCATCAGATTCCTAATTGATGGAGAAAGCTCTGGTGGCAACAAAAGCTGCGTCTAGGAGGTTGTCAAGTGTTTTCGCTCGACAATTCCCTTCTTGGGTGGTTGACGTGGCCCTTGTTCCTGTAACTCGAATCCTAGCCCGATATATCTCATTTTAATTTTACACCATTGTGAACCTTACGCCTTTTTACTCTCTAATCAAGGTTCTCGGCATTGAAAAATCTTCGTAAACTAAATCACACGTTTATATGTTGACATTTAAGAGATATACAGTCAAGAAAATCAACGGCAATAGTGATATATATGTGGATTAGACACCAAAAAAAAAACACTCAACAAATGGCTACAATTTAAGTAATGTGTTTAGTGACGGCATCAGATTCCTAATTGATGGAGAAAGGTCTGGTGGCAAGAAAAGCTGCTTCTAGAAGGTTGTCAAGTGTTTTCGCTCGACGATTCCATTCTTGGGTGGTTGGTTTGGCCCTTGTTCCTGTAACTCGAATCCTAGCCCGGTATATCTTATTTTAATTTTACACCATTGTGAACCTTACACCTTTTTTATTCTCTGATCGAGGTTTTCGGCATTGAAATATCTTCGTAAACTTAATCACACGCGTATATGTTGACATTTAAGAGATATACAGTCAAGAAAATCAAGGGCAATGGTGATATATATGCGGATTAGACACCAAAAAAAACACTCAACAAATGGCTACAATTTAAGGAATGTGTTTAGTGACGGCATCGGATTCCTAATTGATGGAGAAAGGTCTGGTGGCAAGAAAAGCAGCTTCTAGGAGATTGTCAAGTGTTTTCGCTCGACGATTCCATTCTTGGGTGGTTGGTTTGGCCCTTGTTCCTGTAACTCGAATCCTAACCCGTTATATCCCATTTTAATTTTATACCATTGTGAACCTTACGCCTTTTTTACCCTCTGATCGATGTTCTCGGCATTGAAAAATCTTCGTAAACTAAATCACACGTGAATATGTTGACATTTAAGAGATATACAGTTAAGAAAATCAAGGGCAATGGTGATATATATGAGAATTAGACATAAAAAAAAACACTCAACAAATGGCTACAATTTAAGGATTGTGTTTAGTGAAGGCATCAGATTCCTAATTGATGGAGAAAGGTCTGGTGGCAAAAAAAACTGCCTCTAGGAGGTTGTCAAGGGTTTTCACTCGACGATTCCATTCTTGGGTGGTTGGTTTGGCCCTTGTTCCTGTAACTCGAATGCTAACCTGGTATATCTCATTTTAATTTTACACCATTGTGAACCTTTCGCCTTTTTTACTCTCTGATCGAGGTTCTCGATATTGAAAAATCTTCGTAAACTAAATCACACGTGTATATGTTGACATTTAAGAGATAAATAATCAAGAAAATCAAGGGCAATGGTGATATATATGCGGATTAGACACCAAAAAAAACACTCAACAAATGGCTACAATTTAAGAAATGTGTTTAGTGACGGTATCAGATTCCTAATTGATGGAGAAAGTTCTGGTGGCAAGAAAAGCTGCTTCTAGGAGGGTAGTGTTTCCGCTTGACGATTCCATTCTTGGGTGGTGGGTTTGGCCCTTGTTCCAGTAACTCGAATTCTAGCCCGGTATATCCCATTTTAATTTTACACCATTGTGAACCTTAGGCCTTTTTACTCTCTAATCGAGGTTCTCGGCATTGAAAAATCTTCGTAAACTAAATCACATGTGTATATGTTGACATTTAAGAGATATACAGTCAAGAAAATCAAGGGCAATGGTGATATATATGCGGATTAGACACCAAAAAAAAAACACTCAACAAATTGCTACAATTTAAGGAATGTGTTTAGTGACGGCATCAGATTCCTAATTGATGGAGAAAGCTCTGGTGGCAACAAAAGTTGCTTCTAGGAGGTTATCAAGTGTTTTCGTTCAACAATTCCGTTCTTGGGTGGTTGGTTTGGCCCTTGTTCCTGTAACTCGAATCCTAGCCCGATATATCCCATTTTAATTTTACACCATTGTGAACCTTACGCCTTTTTACTCTCTAATCGAGGTTCTCGGCATTGAAAAATCTTCATAAACTAAATCACACGTGTATATGTTGACATTTAAAAGATATACAGTCAAGAAAATCAACGGCAATAGTGATATATATGTGGATTAGACACCAAAAAAAAAAACACTCAACAAATGGCTACAATTTAAGTAATGTGTTTAGTGACGGCATCAGATTCCTAATTGATGGAGAAAGGTCTGGTGGCAAGAAAAAGCTGCTTCTAGAAGGTTGTCAAGTGTTTTCGCTCGACGATTCCATCTTGGGTGGTTGGTTTGGCCCTTGTTCCTGTAACTCGAATCCTAGCCCGGTATATCCCATTTTAATTTTACACCATTGTGAACCTTACGCCTTTTTACACTCTAATCGAGGTTCTCGGCATTGAAAAATCTTCGTAAAATAAATCACAGGTGTATATATTGACATTTAAGAGATATACAGTCAAGAAAATCAAGGGAAATGGTGATATATATGCGGATTAGACACCAAAAAAAACACACTCAACAAATGGCTACAATTTAAGGAATGTATTTAGTGACGGCATCAGATTCCTAATTGATGGAGAAAGCTCTGGTGGCAACAAAAGCTGCTTCTAGGAGGTTGTCAAGTGTTTTCGTTCGACAATTCCGTTCTTGGGTGGTTGATTTGGCCCTTGTTCCTGTAACTCGAATCCTATCCCGATATTTCCCATTTTAATTTTACACCATTGTGAACCTCACGCCTTTTTACTTTCTAATCAAGGTTCTCGGCATTGAAAAATCTTCGTAAACTAAATCACACGTTTGTATGTTGACATTTAAGAGATATACAGTCAAGAAAATCAATGGCAATAGTGATATATATGTGGATTAGACACCAAAAAAAAAACACTCAACAAATGGCTACAATTTAAGTAATGTGTTTAGTGACGGCATCAGATTCCTAATTGATGGAGAAAGGTCTGGTGGCAAGAAAAACTGCTTCTAGAAGGTTGTCAAGTGTTTTCGCTCGACGATTCCATTCTTGGGTGGTTGGTTTGGCCCTTGTTCCTGTAACTCGAATCCTAGCCCGGTATATCTCATTTTAATTTTACACCATTGTGAACCTTACACCTTTTTTATTCTCTGATCGAGGTTTTCGGCAATGAAATATCTTCGTAAACTAAATCACACGCGTATATGTTGACATTTAAGAGATATACAGTCAAGAAAATCAAGGGCAATGGTGATATATATGCGGATTGGACACCAAAAAAAAACACTCAACAAATGGCTACAATTTAAGGAATGTGTTTAGTGACGGCATCAGATTCCTAATTGATGGAGAAAGGTCTGGTGGCAAGAAAAGCTGCTTCTAGGAGGTTGTCAAGTGTTTTCGCTCGACGATTCCATTCTTGGGTGGTTGGTTTGGCCCTTGTTCCGGTAACTCGAATCCTAACCCGTTATATCCCATTTTAATTTTACACCATTGTGAACCTTACGCCTTTTTTACCCTCTGATCGATGTTCTCGGCATTGAAAAATCTTCGTAAACTAAATCACACGTGAATATGTTGACATTTAAGAGATATACAGTTAAGAAAATCAAGGGCAATGGTGATATATATGCGGATTAGACACAAAAAAAACACTCAACAAATGGCTACAATTTAAGGATTGTGTTTAGTGAAGGCATCAGATTCCTAATTGATGGAGAAAGGTTTGGTGGCAAAAAAAACTGCCTCTAGGAGGTTGTCAAGGGTTTTCACTCGACGATTCCATTCTTGGGTGGTTGGTTTGGCCCTTGTTCCTGTAACTCGAATGCTAACCTGGTATATCTCATTTTAATTTTACACCATTGTGAACCTTTCGGCTTTTTTACTCTCTGATCGAGGTTCTCGATATTGTAAAATCTTCGTAAACTAAATCACACGTGTATATGTTGACATTTAAGAGATAAACAATCAAGAAAATCAAGGCAATCGTGATATATATGCGGAGTAGACACCAAAAAAAAAACACTCAACAAATGGCTACAATTTAAGAAATGTGTTTAGTGACGGCATCAGATTCCTAATTGATGGAGAAAGTTCTGGTGGCAAGAAAAGCTGCTTCTAGGAGGTTAGTGTTTTCGCTTGACGATTCCATTCTTGGGTGGTGGGTTTGGCCCTTGTTCCAGTAACTCGAATTCTAGCCCGGTATATCCCATTTTAATTTTACACCATTGTGAACCTTAGGCCTTTTTACTCTCTAATCGAGGTTCTCGGCATTGAAAAATCTTCGTAAACTAAATCACATGTGTATATGTTGACATTTAAGAGATATACAGTCAAGAAAATCAAGGGCAATGGTGATATATATGCGGATTAGACACCAAAAAAAACACTCAACAAATGGCTACAATTTAAGGAATGTGTTTAGTGACGGCATCAGATTCCTAATTGATGGAGAAAGCTCTGGTGGCAACAAAAGCTGCTTCTAGGAGGTTGTCAAGTGTTTTCGTTCGACGATTCCGTTCTTGGGTGGTTGGTTTGGCCCTTGTTCCTGTAACTCGAATCCTAGCCCGATATATCCCATTTTAATTTTACACCATTGTGAACCTTACGCCTTTTTACTCTCTGATCGAGGTTCTCGGCATTGAAAAATCTTCGTAAACTAAATCACACGTGAATATGTTGACATTTAAGAGATATACAGTCAAGAAAATCAAGGGCAATGGTGATATATATGCGGATTAGACACCAAAAAAAACACTCAACAAATGGCTACAATTTAAGGAATGTGTTTAGTGACGGCATCAGATTCCTAATTGATGGAGAAAGCTCTGGTGGCAACAAAAGCTGCTTCTAGGAGGTTGTCAAGTGTTTTCGTTCGACAATTCCGTTCTTGGGTGGTTGGTTTGGCCCTTATTCCTGTAACTCGAATCCTAACCCGTTATATCCCATTTTAATTTTACACCATTGTGAACCTTACGCCTTTTTTACTCTCTGATCGAGGTTCTCGGCATTGAAAAATTTTCGTAAACTAAATCACACGTGAATATGTTGACATTTAAGAGATATACAGTCAAGAAAATCAAGGGCAATGGTGATATATATGCGGATTAGACACCAAAAAAAAAACACTCAACAAATGGCTACAATTTAAGGAATGCGTTTAGTGAAGGCATCAGATTCCTAATTGATGGAGAAAGGTCTGGTGACAAGAAAAGCTGCCTCTAGGAGGTTGTCAAGGGTTTTCGCTCGACGATTCCATTGTTGGGTGGTTGGTTTGGCCCTTTTTCCTGTAACTCGAATGCTAACCCGGTATATCTCATTTTAATTTTACACCATTGTGAACATTTCGCCTTTTTTACTCTCTGATCGAGGTTCTCAGCATTGACAAATATTCGTAAACTAAATCACACGTGTATATGTTGACATTTAAGAGATATACAGTCAAGAAAATCAAGGGCAATGGTGATATATATGCGGATTAGACAAAAAAAACACTCAACAAATGGCTACAATTTAAGAAATGTGTTTAGTGACGGCATCAAATTCCTAATTGATGTAGAAAGTTCTGGTGGCAAGAAAAGCTGCTTCTATGAGGTTAGTGTTTTCGCTTGACGATTCCATTCTTGGGTGGTGGGTTTGGCCCTTGTTCAAGTAACTCGAATTCTAGCCCGGTATATCCCATTTTAATTTTACACCATTGTGGACCTTAGGCCTTTTTACTCTCTAATCGAGGTTCTCGGCATTGAAAAATCTTCGTAAACTAAATCACAAGTGTATATGTTGACATTTAAGAGATATACAGTCAAGAAAATCAAGGGCATTGGTGATATATATGTGGATTAGACACAAAAAAAAACACTCAACAAATGGCGACAATTTAAGGAATGTGTTTAGTGACGGCATCAGATTCGTAATTGATGGAGAAAGGTCTGGTGGCAACAAAAGCTGCTTCTAGGAGGTTGTTAAGTGTTTTCGCTCGACAATTCCGTTCTTGGGTGGTTAGTTTGGCCCTTGTTCCTGTAACTCGAATCCTAGCCCGATATATCCCATTCTAATTTTACACCATTGTGAACGTTACGCCTTTTTACTCCCTAATCGAGGTTCTCGGCATTGAAAAATCTTCCTAAACTAAATCACACGTGTATATGTTGACATTTAAGAGATATACAGTCAAGAAAATCGACGGCAATAGTGATATATATGTGGATTAGACACCAAAAAAAAAACTCAACAAATGGCTACAATTTAAGTAATGTGTTTAGTGACAGCATCAGATTCCTAATTGATGGAGAAATGTCTGGTGGCAAGAAAAGCTGCTTCTAGAAGGTTGTCACGTGTTTTCGCTCGACGATTCCATTCTTGGGTGGTTGGTTTGGCCCTTGTTCCTGTAACTCGAATCCTAACCCGTTATATCCCATTTTAATTTTACACCATTGTGAACCTTACGCCTTTTTTACTCTTTGATCGAGGTTCTCGGCATTGAAAAATCTTCGTAAACTAAATCACACGTGAATATGTTGACATTTAAGAGATATACAGTCAAGAAAATCAAGTGCAATGGTGATATATTTGCGGATTAGACACCAAAAAAAACACTCAACAAATGGCTACATTTTAAGGAATGTGTTTAGTGAAGGCATCAGATTCCTAATTGAAGGAGAAAGGTCTGGTGGCAAGAAAAGCTGCCTCTAGGAGGTTGTCAAGGGTTTTCGCTCGACGATTCCATTCTTGGGTGGTTGGTTTGGCCCTTGTTCCTGTAACTCGAATGCTAACCCGATATATCTCATTTTAATTTTACACCATTGTGAACCTTTCGCCTTTTTTACTCTCTGATCGAGGTTCTCAGCATTGAAAAATCTTCGTAAACTAAATCACACGTGTATATGTTGACATTTAAGAGATATACAGTCAAGAAAATCAAGGGCAATGGTGATATATATGCGGATTAGACACCAAAAAAAAAAACACTCAACAAATGGCTACAATTTAAGAAATGTGTTTAGTGACGGCATCAGATTCCTAATTGATGGAGAATGTTCTGGTGGCAAGAAAAGCTGCTTCTAGGAGGTTGTCAAGTGTTTTCGCTTGACGATTCCATTCTTGGGTGGTGGGTTTGTGTGACACCTAGGTCATTGCGACCATCAAACAAATACCAAGCCAATGAAATATTATATTTCATACTTGGGATCTGTATAAATATGTGTATCTTTTGTACATATCAACTCTTGTTCGATTTCAAGCTCTAAATCGCTTTCTAGAAGGTTATACGCGCTGATGCGTAAATATAACCAGTTAAATGAAACGAACACTCCGGAATAGTGAAATAGGCTTAACATACCTTAAATAACCTTCACATAACTTAGAAATAAGTTTTGAAGGCTTTGGTATGGCAAAATCAAGTTAAATCGCTTACAGGGACTAAACTTGACAAACTGCGAAGGTATGCCAATTTGAACTGTAACAGACATTCCGGATCATGGCCATAAGTTAAACATACCATAAATATCCTTTACATAGCTTAGAAATAGTCTTTGAGGGGTTCGGTGTACTAAAATAAACTTTTGGGTCATTCAGGGACTAAAAGTGTCAAAAAGTGCATAAGTTTGCACTTTCGCGCATAACTTACATTCTGAATACATCCGGGCATCCAAAAATTTATGTAAGCCCTAAAATATTTTATTTTAGTGTTTGGCATAAGAAAAATCCATTCGTCACGCCATTTGGATCGTTTTTCGCGCTTATGCGTATTCCGTCGTAATTAAGCGAACATCGCGATCGTACGGCCAAACGAACCGACACCTGAGATATTTTTGAACACATTTTAAGTTCCCTATACTTTAACTTCATTTTAGAGCTTTGAAATGGGGTTAACGGGCCTTAAACATGTCGGAAATAGCTCAAAACACTAACAGGGACCAAAAGTGTAATTCTGTGAAAGTAGGTCCTTGCGCACCTCAACACTCTGAGTGTTACGGTGCGCAAGCATGGGTCAGATGCAGAAAATCATTTTTGACTGCTGATTAACAGATTTAAACACTCCCCAAAGGCCAAATGCCACATGTCAATCTCTTGTGGTGGGCAAAATGATGCACCATAACATTCCAACACTTGTACGGATGGGATTCGATCATGTTATTCGAGAAACGATCTTAACGGCTCTCCGAAAACTATAAATACCCATCCATCCCCATTGCAAAACCCACTTGAAATCTGAGTTTTTCTCTAAGTGGTTGTGTTTATACACTTCCTACCTGAGATTACTTGGAAATTAATCTTGCGGGGACCCTTTGTAAGTGTTCCTTCGTTCTTTTATTGCTTTTCGAGTCCGAAAGTCAAACTTTGTTTGACTTTCTGCATTGACCAGTTTATGGTCGATGCGAAGTTCGTTTGAACTTCATAACGTGAGCGTAATCACGATGGTCATAGTCCCTAGAGACTATACCTACTGATTACCACGTTATCTAGGCTCAGTGACGAGTCGTAGTTTCGGCCAAAATGCGCATTCTTGCGTATTTTGTAACCAAACTACTCTTAGGTATCAAAACCATTTGTTTTGATACCAAACCTGTTTTCTAAACTTAGTTAAGCATGTTTTAACATGCTTAGCTCGTCACTTTTAGTTTAGTGCTTATATAGGGTCGTAAGGTAAGCGATCTAAACAATCGCTTATACTTACAAACCCGACCCGTTTGGTCGATCATTAGGATCCGACCAAGCACATTAGGTGACCATAGTATATAGGGAATAACCTTCCGAGGTTATACCTTATGGTCACGTCGTTTAGTTTGTTGTATGATAGGTAGTTTATATGCCTTAGGTAAATTACCAAAATGCCCTTTTTACGCCAAAATTCATTTTAAGCATATGTAACATAACTTTTGGTATCTAAACTGATTTAGTAACAATATTAGGCATGTTAAGGCATATTTTACTTATCATAGGACTTGTTAGGCGTTCCGAACGCGTTTTACGCGAAAGACGCATTAAAGTAGCATAAGCTACCTAAACGGGTCGTAAGCACTTAGGTTAGGTTTCATTTAGTATGTAGGATTTGTTAAACCATATTACATGAGTTCTCATACTCATTTGGTTTACAAACCCTTATTCTATCCGATCTTCCGATTCTAGGTCCGGTTTATTAACATAGTTACCTATATTAGGTGTCGTTTCATTCCGTGATCTCTAGCATTGCTTGGTGGTTATCTTAGGACTTCTGAGCAATCTCAAGTGAGTACATAGACCCCTCTTTTACTGTTTTCCAAACTGTTTTGGGGTGAAACACATGTGCCTACTTGTTACTTTCATGCTTTCCTGTTTTCACATCATATACTTGCTATGTTTATTAGTACATTTATAGTACATGATTTCAATACATTTTATGCTATGTATGCCCATTGTGTGCATACTTAGTACATCACCTTACAATACATTTTATGCTATGTATGCCCATTGTGTGCATACTTAGTACATCACTTTACAATACATTTCATGCTATGTACGCCCATTGTGTGCATACTTAGTACATTGTTTTACATTACACTTATGCTATGTATGTCCATTACGTGCATACTTAGTACCTTGTTTTACATTACACTTATGCTATATATGTCCATTACGTGCATACTTAGTACATTGTTTTACATTACACTTATGCTATGTATGTCCATTACGTGCATACTTAGTACATTGTTTTACATTACACTTATGCTATGTATGTCCATTACGTGCATACTTAGTACATTTTTTTACATTGCATTTCTGTTGCATATGCTCATCCAGCATATGAACACATTATACTACATTTTGAACCGTTGTAACCATTTGACTATGTGAACCGTCGTAACCCTCTGATTATATGAACCGTTTGTAACTATTGAACCGTGTGAACTAGTTGTATCTGTTGACATGATTTACATTTGACAATAGACATTTGACTATACATAAACATTTCTACAATTGTTAAACATTTTACTTTGGTGGTTTGGTTTGAGTAAGTGATTTAAGTAACGAGGCGTATGTAATATGATACAAGCACGGTGGATACGCCGCTGGTACTTCCTATATATAAGTGTTTGTATGGTATCACATATTGTAGCGTTATTTGAATCATTTCAATTTGAGACATATAACATTTTATACAAATAACATACTTTTCACAAGACATTGATTTACAAACAACTTATCTTATACAAACTCATTTTACATGGTTATTCGTTTAACCATACATTATTCTCTTATTTATACATATCATTTGATCTTATCGTTTTTCAAATGATTTACAAGACAAAGCAAATTACAAGGTTCATGACTAAACATTTTCTCAAACATAAGTCATGAATTCTGTTTTCACAAAACCTATGTATCTCACAGGCATTTTTATGCTGCCGTACCTATTTTCACATGTGTTTTCAGGAGATGATGCATAGGACTTATCAAAACATACTTAGGCGGACCTGTGCCTTAGAGACTTAAAATGAGACAAGAACTAGTTAATTTATGTTATGTACTCTTTGGTTCTTGTTTAAAACAATGTAAACTTTCATGTTTGATTAATAAAACGAAACTTCAATTGCCATGGATTTGAAACATATAATTCTGTTACAACACTCCCCGATGTTTCTGCCACGTTTTGTTGTTCTACGTGGTCGGGGTGTGACAGAAAAGTTGGTATCAGAGCCAATGGTTATAGGGAATTAGGTTATTAGTAATGCTTTGACCTAGTCTATAACCTTCCTAGGACCCTAACGCGAGTTTACTTGCGTTTAGTCATAAAACAATACCGTCACCTATCCTTAGGCGACGACCACAACAAGAACATAAATTTCAAAACCGCTTTGAAAACTAATCATCTGTTCTAGGATGATTTATTATAAGGTTTTGAACCCCTTTGAATTTTCAAAACTCTCGTCAAAGTTTTGGGTCCTAAATAGTGTGAACACGTGCAAACTGGAAGAGTGAATGCCTGTACCCTGGGTTTTCTGTCTAAGGCTAGAGCGTTCGTACAAATCCACATAATCGGACCAGTCACTCTTACCTGGGAACTCTTGGGGTGAGTGTCCACTTATAGGCGAGCATGTCTTCGCGATACACTATGAGGATCTATTTGCTTTGATTCAGCCTTTGTGTTGTTTGTTTGCTTCGTGGTTCAAACAAATGACCATCAACCATGATTATGGTCGGTAATTGTAACATCCTATTCTTACCCAATGCCATTTCATTTGTTTTCTTTCTTGTTTCTCTTTTAGAATGCCTCCTCGACGCGAAAACCAGATAGCGACCGCCGAACTGGCAGAAATCATTGCGCAACAAATGGCTGCTCAATTCCCAAACCTCTTTGCTCAATGGAACCAAGCCAACAACAACAACAATGGTCCATGCAATTTCAAGAGTTTTAACTCGGCTAAACCACTCAAGTTTAGTGGTTCTGAGGGAGCGACTGGGCTTCTTCAATGGTTCGAGAGCATTGAGAATACTTTCCGCCACGTGCAGTGTCCTGACAATCGCAAGGTCGAGTTTTCTTCGAGTGTGTTCCAGAAGAGGGACCTTACGTGGTGGAACGGGGTTATGAGAGATCGTGGTGCAGAAGTTGCTCTAGCACAGACATGGGCTGAACTTAGGGCCCTTATGATGAGGGAATTATGTCCTCGTCATGAGATCAGGGCCTTGAAAAGAGAATTTCATGATCTTACGCAAGATAGCGGTGAGCATCGAGCCTACACGGACCGTTATGAGGAGTTAAGTCTGTTATGCCCAAACATGGTCACGTCTTTCGATAAGGCAATCGAAAAGTACATTGATGGCCTCCCTAACTCAAGACAAGACATTGTGACTGGTAGCAACCCTACTACAGTTAGACAGGCCATTGAGCTATCTGCAACCTTGACTGAATCAAAGATCAGGAAAGGTAAACTTTTCCGAAAAGGTGACAAGAAACCGGTCGAGGAATCGAACCCAATCGAGGAATCAAAGACCATGGATGAACCGACTGGATCCCCTAAGAAGTCAAAGAAGCGAAAGGCTTCTCAGAACTTCGCCATGGTTACTCACAATGATCAAGTCGTCCCCAACCAACCAGCTCAACCCCCTGCTAGGAAGCCATACAATGGAACTGCACCCTTGTGCAACCAATGTAGCCTCCATCATCATGCCAATGTAAAGTGCCGCAAATGCCAAACTTGTGGACTTATAGGCCATACAGCAAGAGTCTGCCCAGCTGCACCAAACCAAACCAAGCTGGCAACAATCCTACTCAAGGTCGTTTTCTACCAGGTTCTTGCTTCAACTGTGGCGAGATGGGTCATTTCCGAAGAAATTGCCCAAAACTTGCTAATGCAAATCCAGCACAGGGATGAGCATCTGACCAAATGGAAGACAACGCTGTTTAGAAATAATCAATCCTTATGTATTATTCTCTTTTGTTGTCAAGATCTAAGAAACAGTTGTTATCATTGTTTATAAATAAATCTTTTATTTAAATTGCAATGAATTTATGTGGTTGTATGTATAAACAACATATCTCTTACAATACCGACAATCAAGGAATCGTATCCCTTGTAAAGCAAACTACCCCCAAATTTTTTTTTCCATCTTATGATCTCTTGCGTTTCCACGAAATTCCTAAGTACCCGTTTGTTCTAAGGAAACGAAGTACAAGGTGCAAGTTACAACACGAGACGAATACCCAAAGTACCACTATAAATCCTTAATAAGGGTACTTAAGGATATTTCCGTAGATCCTAAAATTTTTGTGTTCCTTAATTCGAATATTACGTTTCTTTGAAAACAAAATCGAATTTTGGGAGATCATCCTATCTTTTCAGATAGATCCCAGAGGACATTGAAGTCCAGCGATTGGTTTCTTGGTGTACTTTGAATATCCATATTCAATCACTAACAAGTTAATAACAAATTAATAACAGAGTTAAGCAACTATGTGATTATGTGCTTATGTGTTCCCTTTTATGTTTTTGGTGTAATCCAAGTTTTTGTTATCTAAAATCCTTAATGGACTTCTACGTTGTAGTTAAGTCCCTTGGGTTATAAAGTACTACTCCATAATTTGACCCCTTGAGTGGTCTAGTTAAACAGATTGATCCAAAAATCTGGTTAGGAACATCATGTGATGATATAGCTGAAAGGACTCCTTGGTGGCCTAATTAAAAAGATCATCTGTCTACCTAATTAAAAGGACCCTATGGTAGTCTAGTCACCCTCATCACAGGTTTGATTTTCTTCCCCTAAACATTACAAGACAAACTGTGCGGACTGTGCAAGGAATTACGTAATTATGGATGCATACATAATTATGGAATTTAGTGCACATAAACCACATCGAGCTTTGTCATATGCCTAGAAGTTAACTCTATTCATTTCCGTTTCTGAGGAAGCACCCGTTGAAAATGACTCCGTTTGTTCATTTTCGTTTCTGAAGATTGTCCGTTGAGGAAATGAATATCCGTTTGATTATCCTTTTCATTTCCATTTCTGAGGAAGCACCCGTTGAAAATGACTCCGTTTGTTCATTTTCGTTTCTGAAGATTGTCCGTTGAGGAAATGAATATCCGTTTGATTATCCTTTTCATTTCCATTTCTGAGGAAGCACCCGTTGAAAATGACTCCGTTTGTTCATTTTCATTTCTGAAGATTGTCCGTTGAGGAAATGAATATCCATTTGATTATCCTTTTCATTTCCATTTCTGAGGAAGCACCCGTTGAAAATGACTCCGTTTGTTCATTTTCGTTTCTGAAGATTGTCCGTTGAGGAAATGAATATCCGTTTGATTATCCTTTTCATTTCCATTTCTGAGGAAGCACCCATTGAAAATGACTCCGTTTGTTCATTTTCGTTTATGAAGATTGTCCGTTGAGGAAATGAATATCCGTTTGGTTATCCTTTTCATTTCCATTTCTGATGAAGCACCCGTTGAAAATGACTCCGTTTGTGCATTTTCGTTTCTGAAGATTGTCCGTTGAGGAAATGAATATCCGTTTGATTATCCTTTTCAATTCCATTTCTGATGAAGCACCCGTTGAAAAAGACTCCGTAAGTTCATTTTACGTTTCTGAAGATTGTCCGTTGAGGAAATGAATCCCCGTTTGTTTATTCCTTCATTTCCGTTTATGAAGAATACTCGTTGAGGAAAATGACTCCGTCTGTTCATTTTCGTTTCTAAATATTGTCCGTTAAGGAAATGACAGGATTATGCCTTGTATATCTGGTGGTTACTTGACACCAAGTCACAGATGGACTCCTACGAATAAATTTCGGGACGAAATTTCCTAAAGTAGGGGAGTCTGTGACACCTGGGTCACTACGACCATCAAACAAATACCAAGCCAATGAAATATTGTATTTCATACATGGGATCTGTATAAATATGTGTATCTTTTGCACATATCAACTCTTGTTCGATTTCAAGCTCTAAATCGCTTTCTAGAAGGTTATACGCGCGCTGATGCGTAAATATAACCAGTTTAATGCAATGAACACTCCGGAATAGTGAAATAGGCTTAACATACCTTAAATAACCTTCACATAAGTTAGAAATAAGTTTTGAAGGCTTTGGTATGGCAAAATCAAGTTAAATCGCTTACAGGGACTAAACTTGACATACTGCGAAAGTATGCCAATTTGAACTGTAACAGACATTCCGGATCATGGCCATAAGTTAAACATACCATAAATATCCTTTACATAGCTTAGAAATAGGCTTTGAGGGGTTCGGTGTGCTAAAATAAACCTTTGGGTCATTCAGGGACTAAAAGTGTCAAAAAGTGCATAAGTTTGCACTTTCGCGCATAACTTACGTTCTGAATACATCCGGACATCCAAAAATTTATGTAAGCACTAAAATATTTTATTTTAGTGTTTGGCATAAGAAAAATCCATTCGTCACGCCATTTGGATCGTTTTTCGCGCTTATGCGCATTCCGTCGTAATTAAGCAAACATCGCGATTGTACGGCCAAACGAACCGACACCCGAGATATTTTTGAACACATTTTAAGTTCCCTATACTTTAACTTCATTTTAGAGCTTTGAAATGGGGTTAACGGGCCTTAAACATGTCGGAAATAGCTCAAAACACTAACAGGGACCAAAAGTGTAATTCTGTGAAAGTAGGTCCTTACGCACCTCAACATTCTGAGTGTTACGGTGCGCAATCATGGGTCAGATCCAGAAAATCATTTTTGACTGCTGATTAACAGATTTAAACACTCCCCAAAGGCCAAATGCCACATGTCAATCTCTTGTGGTGGGCAAAATGATGCACCATAACATTCCAACACTTGTACGGATGGGATTCGATCACGTTATTCGAGAAACGATCTTAACGGCTCTCCGAAAACTATAAATACCCATCCATCCCCATTGCAAAACTCACTTGAAATCTGAGTTTTTCTCTAAGTGGTTGTGTTTATACACTTCCTACCTGAGATTACTTGGAAATCAATCTTGCGGGGACCCTTTGTAAGTGTTCCTTCGTTCTTTTATTGCTTTTCGAGTCCGAAAGTCAAACTTTGTTTGACTTTCTGCATTGACCAGTTTATGGTCGATGCGAAGTTCGTTTGAACTTCATAACGTGAGCGTAATCACGATGGTCATAGTCCCTAGAGACTATACCTATTGATTACCACGTTATCTAGGCTCAGTGACGAGTCGTAGTTTCGGCCAAAATGCGCATTCTTGCGTATTTTGTAACCAAACTACTCTTAGGTATCAAAACCGTTTGTTTTGATACCAAACCTGTTTTCTAAACTTAGTTAAGCATGTTTTAACATGCTTAGCTCGTCACTTTTAGTTTAGTGCTTATATAGGGTCGTAAGGTAAGCGATCTAAACAATCGTTTATACTTACAAACCCGACCCGTTTGGTCGATCATTAGGATCCGACCAAGCACATTAGGTGACCATAGTATATATGGAATAACCTTCCGAGGTTATACCTTATGGTCACGTCGTTTAGTTAGTTGTATGATAGGTAGTTTATATGCCTTAGGTAAATTACCAAAATGCCCTTTTTACGCCAAAATTCATTTTATGCATATGTAACATAACTTTTGGTATCTAAACTGACTTAGTAACAATATTAGGCATGTTAAGGCATATTTTACTTATCATAGGACTAGTTAGGCGTTCCGAACGCGTTTTACGCGAAAGACGCATTAAAGTAGCATAAGCTACCTAAACGGGTCGTAAAGAGTCGTAAGCACTTAGGTTAGGTTTCATTTAGTATGTAGGCTTTGTTAAACCATATTACATGAGTTCTCATACTCATTTGGTTTACAAACCCTCATTCTATCCGATCTTCCGATTCTAGGTCCGGTTTATTAACATAGTTACCTATATTAAGTGCCGTTTGACTCCGTGATCTCTAGCATTGCTTGGTGGTTATCTTAGGACTTCTGAGAAATCTCAAGTGAGTACATAGACCCCTCTTTTACTGTTTTCCAAACTGTTTTGGGGTGAAACACATGTGCCTACTTGTTACTTTCATGCTTTCCTGTTTTCACATCATATACTTGCTATGTTTATTAGTACATTTATAGTACATGATTTCAATACATTTTATGCTATGTATGCCCATTGTGTGCATACTTAGTACATCACCTTACAATACATTTTATGCTATGTATACCCATTGTGTGCATACTTAGTACATCACTTTACAATACATTTCATGCTATGTATGTCCATTACGTGCATACTTAGTACATTGTTTTACATTACACTTATGCTATGTATGTCCATTACGTGCATACTTAGTACATTGTTTTACATTACACTTATGCTATGTATGTCCATTACGTGCATACTTAGTACATTGTTTTACATTGCATTTCTGTTGCATATGCTCATCCAGCATATGAACACATTATACTACATTTTGAACCGTTGTAACCATTTGACTATGTGAACCGTCGTAACCCTTTGATTATATGAACCGTTTGTAATTATTGAACCGTGTGAACCAGTTGTATCTGTTGACATGATTTACATTTGACAATAGACATTTGACTATACATAAACATTTCTACAATTGTTAAACATTTTACTTTGGTGGTTTTGTTTGAGTAAGTGATTTAAGTAACGAGGCGTATGTAATATGATACAAGAACGGTGGATACGCCGCTGGTACTTCCTATATATAAGTGTTTGTATGGTATCACATATTGTAGCGTTATTTGAATCATTTCAATTTGAGACATATAACATTTTATACAAATAACATACTTTTCACAAGACATTGATTTACAAACAACTTATCTTATACAAACTCATTTTACATGGTTATTCATTTAACCATACATTATTCTCTTATTTATACATATCATCTGAGCTTATCGTTTTTCAAATGATTTACAAGACAAAGCAAATTACAAGGTTCCTCACTAAATATTTTCTCAAACATAAGTCATGAATTCTGTTTTCACAAAACCTATGTATCTCACAGGCATTTTTATGCTGACGTACCTATTTTCACATGTGTTTTTAGGAGATGATGCATAGGACTTATCAAAGCAGACTTAGGCGGACCTGTGCCTTAGCGACTTAAAACGAGACAAGAACTAGTTAATTTATGTTATGTACTCTTTGGTTCTTGTTTAAAACAATGTAAACTTTCATGTTTGATTAATAAAACGAAACTTCAATTGCCATGGATTTGAAACAATTAATTCTGTTACAACAATCCCCGACGTTTCCGCCACGTTTTGTTGTTCTACGTGGTCGGGGTGTGACAGTTTGGCCCTTGTTCCAGTAACTCAAATTCTAGCCAGGTATATCCCATTTTAATTTCACACCATTGTGAACCTTAGGCATTTTTTACTCTCTAATCGAGGTTCTCGGCATTGAAAAATCTTCGTAAACTAAATCACATGTGTATATGTTGACATTTAAGAGATATACAATCAAGAAAATCAAGGGCAATGGTGATATATATGCGGATTAGACACAAAAAAAAACACTCAACAAATGGCGACAATTTAAGGAATGTGTTTAGTGACGGTGATGTGTGTAAAATGCAACATATAAATTACATCAAATGAGGCATAAAACTAACCCTTTTTATGTACTAATATTGGAAAAAGAGTGTTTTTGTCTTCCTTTTGTATTTTCAGGATTAAATGAGCTCAAAAACACAAAAGAAGCAAAAAGACAGCTAAATCCAACATAAATACAAGGAAAGGAACATTAGTGGACTGCCCGACCCCTCAACGGCACCTTCCAAAGCAAAATAGAGAAGTCAGAAGACTGAACACGCCCCGTGCTCAGCCAGCACGGGGCCGTGCCCAAGAAGCAGCAGAAAAGACAAACCTATAGAAGCTTCTATTGCCCACCACGGGCCGTGCCCAGCGGACACGGGGGCGTGTCGAAAGTACAGCAGGCGCATTAATTGTAATTGCGAATTACAATTAATGAGGAGAGAGAGTGTCAGACGGGCACGGGGCCGTGCCCAGCGGACACGGGGCCGTGCCCAACTCTCTGTTCAGCCTATAAATAGGAGTGCTTGGATTCATTTCAACTCATCCCTTGGCACACCACCTCTCTCACGCTTCATCCACCACCCACCACCATCACAACACCATCATCCACCACCATCATCCATTGTCCATCGTAGAGTGTGTGAGTCGTCTCGGGATCCAAGATTGATCGTAAGAGTTCTTGACAATCAATGCCATGTTTGCCTAAGTCTCTTACATCACTTGGTGAAGACAAAGTGTCTAGTATAATACTTTTTATTTCTAATCTTTTGCACTTTTTATTTGGTTTTGTATTAATGACTTTAATAACTAGTTACTTATGTTGAAGGTGATCTTTCCTTATCGTTTGTCCGTGGTGTCTTGGCATTATTTTACTGTCTATATAAAATAAAGGATTTTCACCATTCATATCTCCACGGTCTATATGGAGGTATGTTGGCTACCTGGTCGGGGGTTAAGGGAACGGTTTGGTAAAGGTCTTGCCATTGTTCAGCGTTTAGAGGTCCTGCAATGGACCTGGGTCAAATTTAGTAGGACCTCCTTCAATGCTTCACGGTATTGGATGGCGGGGGTCCAAACTCTTTGATCCCCTCATAAGTTAACTACTATTAATACTATAACCCGGCTATTTAGGACTGTATCCCTGCTGACTCAGACTACTTAGCCGAGGGTAACGTCACCGCCAAAAGCGGGGCCTACCACAATACTGCATTAATAACTTAATTCATTATCTTCCAATAATCCACCCTTTTAGGATTGTATCCTTGCTGACTCAAACTACTGGGGTGAGGGTAACGTCACCTTCAAAAGAGGGGCCTACTACAATAACTAAGATAATCTCTTAATTATGTGTAAAAGTGCGGAAATAATCAAAGGTTATACTAGATACGAGTCGGAACCAAGTGATTCATCTTGTCTATCTGTTTTTATTTTATTTTTATTTTTCAGCATTTTAGTTAGTTTTTATTTTTCTTAGCTTAAAACATTTTTCTAAACTTTTATTTTGATTAGACGTTGAGGATAAACCGGTACTAAAAGCTCTTGTGTCCTTGGACGACCTCGGTATCTTACCAACACTATACTACGCTCAACGATGGGTGCACTTGCCCATATGTGTGTTTAGTGTTAGTGAAATATCGTGTTTTATAAATTTAAAACTTGGCTAAAATAAGTGTTAAAAAGGGCTTAAAATATACACCTAATATATATAACACTTCACACGCATCAAGTTTTTGGCGCCGTTGCCGGGGACACAAGGATTTTAAGAAAGTTAGGAATCAACGGCCTAATCATCTTTTATTTTTCTTTTTAATTTTTTTAGAATTTTCTTAGTTTTTCAGCTTCTGCAGAGCTCAGCACGGGCCGTGCCCGCTGAACACGCCCCCGTGCTCAATCATTGGAACTGGCAATCCTGTTTTACGTCAGACAGTAAGCTGAACACGGGGCCGTGCTCACTCAACACGCCCCCGTGCCCAAGATTCACTTACTGAAAACAGAACCGTTAGATCCCGGCGGTTGGTAATTTCTGACACAAACATGAGTGATAGTAATTGTTTTTACTTTCGGCACTCTTATGGTACGTGGTGTCAATTATGTGGTGGCAAACATGAAGAAGTAAAATGCTACTTTCTAAATTATAGGCCCCACTACATGGACCCACCGACTTCTTATAACCTTAAGAGGGGCGAAAGTAAAAATAAGCACTATTTCTCCCTCGAATGCGCCCAGCCAGATATTCTAGGGGAAATGCTCCTTGATGAGTTATTTCAACTAGAAAAGTTAATTCTGAATTGGTTAAAAGAGCTTAGGAAAGATTTTATTAATCCACCCCAAGACGATAACCATGACGAAATGCTGGAACCGCATTCCGACAACCTCGTTGCTCCCGAAAATGCCTTAGTGCCTAGCAAAGACTTGGACGATAGTCGTCCCTGTGTCGATTGTGCCGTGAAGGACTCTCCATCGACTTCGTTCGGTGCATACATAGACCTGAGCGATTCGGCATACACCTTCTTTAACGAGAGCCCGGGAAAGGGTTGGACTTGTCCACCTAGAATGAAAATAGGAATTACCCTCACCGACAACCTCTTGCGTTCTCGCCTTAGTCTAGGACAATTAAGGTATCTTAGGCACTTTGGGGCTGTTCCAACCAGTCAGGAGCCACCCGATACTAACAAGTTCCTTAAAAAACTAGACAACTTCATAAAACAGTCCCTCGACACGGGGCCGTGTCCAGCCAACACGCCCCCGTGTCCATCAAAAGATTCCATTCTGATCAGTACGTCAGAATACGGACAAACTGTGTCAGAACTCCACCTGCACACGGGGCCGTGTCCACTGGGCACGGGGCCGTGTCCAGGATGCTGTCGTTTTCTATAAATGCAGCCAAGAATTCTGCACATTTGGACCAACTTGGGGCAGAGATTTGCAGGAATCTTCTCTCAAACTATCCTAGGTAAGTCTAAAAGAATGTTCCAACAACCCATCTTGTCCTTTCCTCTTTTAGCCATTTCCTTCTTCTCCATCTTTCTTCAAGAACTACCATTAAAAGTTTGAATTCTTCCCACTTTGTGGTAAGGATTAATGAGTTTTGTTCAAGGAATCTTGGTAAAAACATGTTATGTAACATTGTTTTAAGTTATTAGCAGCTAAAAAAACCCCACAAGTTCAGAAAATAACTTAAAAATCCAAGTTTCCTTGCTCCAAAATTCTGCAGAAAGATGAACACGGGGCCGTGCTCATTGAGCACGGGGCCGTGTCCGGTAACTGTTTCATTTAAATAAACTTTTTCAGTTTATTTTTCGTAGAATGTCAAGTGAAAACAGCGAAACATCTTCTGTGCATTCGTCAAACAGCCGAAGAGGAAGAAGACCCTCCATTGAAGCTACACTTGTGCACTATGTGATAGCATTAAGGGAGGCTCTCGACGAAATGACTTCAGTAGAGGAGGTCCTAATCGACCGTATTAACGATCTTACGATGGGACTTGAAAGCAGCTTCCAAGAAATTAACCTCTTGCACCAGAGGTTAAATATTCTTGTAGCACCCCCAATGGAACCAGTCCTTCCTCAGCAGGATTGGAACCTGGCACTCGGAATCAACAACCCTACCGGGTGGGAAGACTTTCCGGCGGAACCTCCCGTGGAACACCAACAAGAGATCCCGGTGGAAGTTGAAACTCCTCAAACTAATGCCAATGAGCCTTCTTTTCTCCTTCCAAGGGAGGTGGAAGAATGGCTTGCCGACATTTGAGGAGAACCGCACGCGGAAGAAGGAGTTCAAAAAGGCCTTGTTTAACCAAGATTAGTTACTTCTTGGAAATTTTGCTAATTAAAATAAAGTAAAGGCTAGGACTCCATGGTTTATTATTTCCTTGTTTTATCTAGTTTAATTTAGGATTATGTAAGTTCTCTCTATGATGAAATGAAATGATGGTTTTAAGGTTTGGATGGTTTGTAATGAATAAAACACACTCATGGTGGTAAAGGATGAAAAGGGGAACGAGAAAAATGAACTCATGCACAAGAACGAGGCAACTCGACAATTCTCTCCATTTCAGAAGGTTCAACACGGGCCGTGCCCAACCAACACGGCCCCGTGCTGAACCACCTGCAGAAAACGCCCAGTTCAGGTAACTGGACACGGGCCGTGTTCACCCAACACGCCCCCGTGTCCAGACTTCTGTTTCTCTTGTTTCAATTTTGTTACTGGCACTTGAACACGGGGCCGTGCCTGGATAACACGGGGCCGTGTTCAGTGCCCAGTAACACAAATTTTTGCTTTTTAAACACTATTTTACACATCTAATCAACCTAAAAATTTATTTTTGGGACACATTGAGGACAATGTGTAATTTAAGTGTGGGGGGGATGCTAAAACCTTGAATTTTGCAAGTCCTAAATACAAGCCTTACACAAAACTCTATTGGAACCGCTAATCACCCCAAATTTTTTCAAAAATTTCATTTTTTTTTACTTGTCTAGGTTTAACTCGGGAAATTCAAGTTCTCAAAAAGGTTATATTTTTACAAATTTACAACCGATAGCGTAGTGATAAAAAGAACCAACATAAGAAAATTATGAAAAGGCATGGCAAACTTAGTTAAAATATGATTATATATACTTGATCACATAAAAACCCATTCCCACAAAAGTGAGTTTTGAGCCTTTATTGAGCATACAATTACATATCATTAGACTAAATGCTCATTTTTCGTTTCTTGTGTGAATAGCCGCTTGGTTCTTACGACTCTAGAACTTGCCATGACGATACATTCCCGGTCCTTATCAACTTAAACCCGAGTAAGTAAATGATGGAGGCATTAGGACTAACCCCTTTTTATTTCTACACCATTATTTTTCTTTTACCACCTACCCAAAAATCCCCCTAGTTAACCCCTTTGAGCCTAAACCTTTTCATTTCATCACCCAAACCAAAAACCCTTTTACCCACCAAAACCTTTTTATTTTTAACCCTTTGTTTTAGTAACAAGTTCGGTTTTTCGTGAAAAAAAAAATTTGTGTTGATGATGAAGCAAAAAGAAAATAAACAAACAAGTTCATCAAAAATAACTTTGTTTGAATAATAGCTTCATCAAAATAAGAGTTACAAAAAAATAGAAAGTCCTACGAAAACCGACATTTGTTACGCTTTTTCGCCCTTTTACCACTAACCACTAACCCAACCACCTACCTTTAACCCAAGCCTAACCCTTAACCCACAAAGTCCTCTTGATATTTACAAAGGTATAAAAGTTAAAAAGGAGGAGGATTGATTGCTTGGCAAGCTTATGGTAGGAATAAGTTCCATGTCGCTCTCGAGTGATTCACTAAAAATACACCTTCGGCCGAGTGTGAGTGATTTCTCCCGTGAGGTATGTGAACTTGTATATAAATGGAATTTTAAAAAAAGGCATGTTATGCCCAAATAAGTAATTTCTCCTATGAAAAGTTCTAAATAAATCATTACGAATAGGATTGTAAATAAATAAAGATAAAGCCCAAAAAGACCTTGGATTCCC
The DNA here is from genome assembly GCA_030545235.1 of Helianthus tuberosus. Lineage (NCBI taxonomy): Eukaryota > Viridiplantae > Streptophyta > Magnoliopsida > Asterales > Asteraceae > Helianthus > Helianthus tuberosus. Next base: position 203,865 of record JARYGA010038452.1, read on the forward strand.
GACACTCTACGACAAGCCCAAAACCTTCTCTTCTACCTATTCCATTTGGGAGTGTAAGCCACATATTAAAGAGTTTTGCTTGAGGACAAGCAAAAGTTCAAGTGTGGGGGTATTTGATGTGTGTAAAATGCAACATATAAATTACATCAAATGAGGCATAAAACTAACCCTTTTTAAGTACTAATATTGGAAAAAGAGTGTTTTTGTCTTCCTTTTGTATTTTCAGGATTAAATGAGCTAAAAAACACAAAAGAAGCAAAAAGACAGCTAATTCCAACATAAATACAAGGAAAGGAACATTAGTGGACTGCCCGACCCCTCAACGGCACCTTCCAAAGCAAAATAGAGAAGTCAGAAGACTGAACACGCCCCGTGCTCAGCCAGCACGGGGCCGTGCCCAAGAAGCAGCAGAAAAGACAAACCTATAGAAGCTTCTATTGCCCACCACGGGCCGTGCCCAGCGGACACGGGGGCGTGTCGAAAGTACAGCAGGCGCATTAATTGTAATTGCGAATTACAATTAATGAGGAGAGAGAGTGTCAGACGGGCACGGGGCCGTGCCCAGCTCTCTGTTCAGCCTATAAATAGGAGTGCTTGGATTCATTTCAACTCATCCCTTGGCACACCACCTCTCTCACACTTCATCCACCACCCACCACCATCACAACACCATCATCCACCACCATCATCCATTGTCCATCGTAGAGTGTGTGAGTCGTCTCGGGATCCAAGATTGATCGTAAGAGTTCTTGACAATCAAGGCCATGTTTGCCTAAGTCTCTTACATCACTTGGTGAAGACAAAGTGTCTAGTATAATACTTTTTATTTCTAATCTTTTGCACTTTTTATTTGGTTTTGTATTAATGACTTTAATAACTAGTTACTTATGTTGAAGGTGATCTTTCCTTATCGTTTGTCCGTGGTGTCTTGGCATTATTTTACTGTCTATATAAAATAAAGGATTTTCACCATTCATATCTCCACGGTCTATATGGAGGTATGTTGGCTACCTGGTCGGGGGTTAAGGGAACGGTTTGGTAAAGGTCTTGCCATTGTTCAGCGTTTAGAGGTGCTGCAATGGACCTGGGTCAAATTTAGTAGGACCTCCTTCAATGCTTCACGGTATTGGATGGCGGGGGTCCAAACTCTTTGATCCCCTCATAAGTTAACTACTATTAATACTATAACCCGACTATTTAGGACTGTATCCCTGCTGACTCAGACTACTTAGCTGAGGGTAACGTCACCGCCAAAAGCGGGGCCTACCACAATACTGCATTAATAACTTAATTCATTATCTTCCAATAATCCACCCTTTTAGGATTGTATCCTTGCTGACTCAAACTACTGGGGTGAGGGTAACGTCACCTTCAAAAGAGGGGCCTACTACAATAACTAAGATAATCTCTTAATTATGTGTAAAAGTGCGGAAATAATCAAAGGTTATACTAGATACGAGTCGGAACCAAGTGATTCATCTTGTCTATCTGTTTTTATTTTATTTTTATTTTTCAGCATTTTAGTTAGTTTTTATTTTTCTTAGCTTAAAACATTTTTCTAAACTTTTATTTTGATTAGACGTTGAGGATAAACCGGTACTAAAATCTCTTGTGTCCTTGGACGACCTCGGTATCTTACCAACACTATACTACGCTCAACGATGGGTGCACTTGCCCATATGTGTGTTTAGTGTTAGTGAAATATCGTGTTTTATAAATTTAAAACTTGGCTAAAATAAGTGTTAAAAAGGGCTTAAAATATACACCTAATATATATAACACTTCACACGCATCAACGGCATCAGATTCCTAATTGATGGAGAAAGGTCTGGTGGCAACAAAAGCTGCTTCTAGGAGGTTTTCAAGTGTTTTCGCTCGACAATTCCGTTCTTGGGTGGTTGGTTTGGCCCTTGTTCCTGTAACTCGAATCCTAGCCCGATATATCTCATTCTAATTTTACACCATTGTGAACCTTACGCCTTTTTACTCTTTAATCGAGGTTCTCGGCATTGAAAAATCTTCGTAAACTAAATCACACGTGTATATGTTGACATTTAAGAGATATACAGTCAAGAAAATCAACGGCAATAGTGATATATATGTGGATTAGACACACAAAAAAAACTCAACAAATGGCGACAATTTAAGTAATGTGTTTAGTGACGGCATCAGATTCCTAATTGATGGAGAAAGGTCTGGTGGCAAGAAAAGCTGCTTCTAGAAGGTTGCCAAGTGTTTTCGCTCGACGATTCCATTCTTGGGTGGTTGGTTTGGCCCTTGTTCCTGTAACTCGAATCCTAGCCCGGTATATCCCATTTTAATTTTACACCATTGTGAACCTTACACATTTTTTACGCTCTGATCGAGGTTTTCAATATTGAAATATCTTCGTAAACTAAATCACACGTGTATATGTTGACATTTAAGAGATATTCAGTCAAGAAAATCAAGGGCAATGGTGATATATATGCGGATTAGACACAAAAAAAAACACTCAACAAATGGCTACAATTTAAGGAATGTGTTTAGTGACGGCATCAGATTCCTAATTGATGGAGAAAGGTCTGGTGGCAAGAAAAGCTGCTTCTAGGAGGTTGTCAAGTCTTTTCGCTCGACGATTCCATTCTTGGGTTGTTGGTTTGGCCCTAGTTCCTGTAACACGAGTCCTAGCCCGGTATATCCCATTTTAATTTTACACCATTGTGAACCTTACGCCTTTTTTACTCTCTGATCGAGGTTCTCGGCATTGAAAAATCTTCGTAAACTAAATCACACGTGTATATGTTGACATTTAAGAGATATACAGTCAAGAAAATCAAAGGCACTGATGATATATATGCGGATTAGACACCAAAAAAACACTCAACAAATGGCTAGAATTTAAGGAATGTGTTTAGTGACGGCGTCAGATTCCTAATTGATGGAGAAAGGTCTGGTGGCAAGAAGAGCTGCTTCTAGGAGGTTGTCAACTGTTTTCGCTTGACGATTCCATTCTTGGGTGGTTGGTTTGGCCTTTGTTCCTGTAACTCGAATCCTAGCCCGGTATATCCCATTTTAATTTTACAACATTGTGAACCTTACGCCTTTTTTACTCTCTGATCGAGGTTCTCGGAATTGAAAATTCGTCGTAACTAAATCACACGTGTATATCTTGACATTTAAGAGATATACAGTCAAGAAAATCAAGGGCAATGGTGATATATATGCGGATTAGACACCAAAAAAAAACAAACACTCAACAAATGGTTACAATTTAAGGAATGTGTTTGGTGAAGGCATCAGATTCCTAATTGAAGGAGAAAGGTCTGGTGGCAAGAAAAGTTGCCTCTAGGAGGTTGTCAAGGGTTTTCGCTCGACGATTCCATTCTTGGGTGGTTGGTTTGGCCCTTGTTCCTGTAACTCGAATCCTAACCCGGTATATCTCATTTTAATTTTACACCATTGTGAACCTTACACCTTTTTACTCCCTGATCGAGGTTCTCGACATTGAAAAATCTTCGTAAACTAAATCACACGTGTATATGTTGACATTTAAGAGATTTACAGTCAAGAAAATCAAGGGCAATGGTGATATATATGCGGATTAGACACCAAAAAAAAAACACTCAACAAATGGCTACAATTTAAGGAATGTGTTTAGTGACGGCATCAGATTCCTAATTGATTGAGAAAGGTCTGGTGGCAAGAAAAGCTGCTTCTAGGAGGTTGTCAACTGTTTTCGCTTGACGATTCCATTCTTGGGTGGTGGGTTTGGCCCTCATTCCAGTAACTCGAATTCTAGCCCGGTATATCCCATTTTAATTTTACACCATTGCGAACCTTACGCCTTTTTACTCTCTAATCGAGGTTCTCGGCATTGAAAAATCTTCGTAAACTAAATCACATGTGTATATGTTGACATTTAAGAGATATACAGTCAAGAAAATCAAGGGCAATGGTGATATATACGCGGATTAGACACCCAAAAAAAACACTCAACAAATGGCTACAATTTAAGGATGTGTTTAGTGACGGCATCAGATTCCTAATTGATGGAGAAATGTGTGGTGGCAACAAAAGCTGCTTCTAGGAGGTTGTCAAGTGTTTTCGGTCGACAATTCTGTTCTTGGGTGGTTGGTTTGGCCGTTGTTCCTGTAACTCGAATCCTAGCCCGATATATCCCATTTTAATTTTACACCATTGTGAACCTTACGCCTTTTTTACTCTCTAATCGAGGTTCTCGGGATTGAAAAATCTTCGTAAACTAAATCACACGTGTATATGTTGACATTTAAGAGATATACAGTCAAGAAAATCAAGGGCAATGGTGATATATATGCGGATTAGACACCAAAAAAAACACTCAACAAACGGCTACAATTTAAGGAATGTGTTTAGTGACGGCATCAGAATCCTAATTTATGGAGAAAGTTCTGGTGGCAAGAAAAGCTGCTTGTAGGAGGTTGTCAAGTGTTTTCGCTCGACGATTCCATTCTTGGGTGGTTGGTACGGCCCTTGTTCCTGTAACTCGAATCCTAGCCTGGTATATCCCATTTTAATTTTACACCATTGTGAACCTTACGCCTTTTTTACTCTCTGATCGAGGTTCTCGGCATTGAAAAATCTTCGTAAACTAAATCACACGTGTATATGTTGACATTTAAGAGATATACAGTCAAGAAAATCAAAGGCACTGATGATATATATGCGGATTAGACACCAAAAAAACACTCAACAAATGGCTAGAATTTAAGGAATGTGTTTAGTGACGGCGTCAGATTCCTAATTGATGGAGAAAGGTCTGGTGGCAAGAAGAGCTGCTTCTAGGAGGTTGTCAACTGTTTTCGCTTGACGATTCCATTCTTGGGTGGTTGGTTTGGCCTTTGTTCCTGTAACTCGAATCCTAGCCCGGTATATCCCATTTTAATTTTACAACATTGTGAACCTTACGCCTTTTTTACTCTCTGATCGAGGTTCTCGGAATTGAAAATTCGTCGTAACTAAATCACACGTGTATATCTTGACATTTAAGAGATATACAGTCAAGAAAATCAAGGGCAATGGTGATATATATGCGGATTAGACACCAAAAAATAAACACTCAATAAATAGCTACAATTTAATGAATGTGTTTAGTGACGACATCAGATTCCAAATTGATGGAGAAAGGTCTGGTGGCAAGAAAAACTGCTTCTAGGAGGTTGTCAAGTGTTTTCGCTCGATGATTCCATTCTTGTGTGTTTGGTTTGGCCCTTGTTCCTGTAACTTGAATCCTAGCCCGGTATATCCCATTTTAATTTTACACCATTGTGAACCTTACGCCTTTTTTACTCTCTGATCGAGGTTCTCGGCATTGAAAAATCTTCGTAAACTAAATCACACGTGAATATGTTAACATTTAAGAGATATACAGTCAAGAAAATCAAGGGCAATGGTGATATATATGCGGATTAGAAACAAAAAAAGAAAAAAAACACTCAACAAATGGCTACATTTTAAGGATTGTGTTTATTGACGGCATCAGATTCCTAATTGATGGAGAAAGGTCTGGTGGCAAGAAAAGTTGTTTCTAGGAGGTTGTCAAGTGTTTTCGCTCGACGATTCCATTCTTGGGTGGTTGGTTTGGTCCTTGTTCCTGTAACTCGAATCCTAGCCCGGTATATCCCATTTTAATTTTACACCATTGTGAACCTCACGCCTTTTTTACTCTCTGATCGAGGTTCTCGGCAATGAAAAATCTTCGTAAACTAAATCACACGTGTATATGTTGACAATTAAGAGATATGCAATCAAGAAAATCAAGGGCAATTGTGATATATATGCGGATTAGACACAAAAAAAACACTCAACAAATCGCTACAATTTAAGGAATGTGTTTAGTGACGGCATCAGATTCCTAATTGATGGAGAAAGGTCTGGTGGTAAGAAAAGCTTCTTCTAGGAGCTAGTCAAGTGTTTTCCCTCGACGATTCCATTCTTGGGTGGTTGGTTTGGCCCTAGTTCCTGTAACTCGAATCCTAGCCCGGTGTTTTGGTAAAAAATTACCAAAGCAATTAAGTGATCAAATTAGTTAAGTGAGGTAGTGTGCTAAAAAGTGTGTTGGAAATATGCTGGTTATGTTGTTTACGAAAACGGTTTTCAGGATACGGCTCAGGATATTGAGCTGTATCTGTGATCAAACTATGAGCAAAAAGTAAAAGGAATGACACGAGATGTACGAGGAAAGCCCTTGATCAATCTAGATCGCCGGCATAAAACCTCGGGAGCTGACAATCGCAGCTGCCTAGTTCTTCTTATTGCTTCAAACGTTAGGATACAGTGTAGGATATTGATCAGATCGCTAAGTGTTACAATGCTTTCTGTGAAAGTGAAAGTTGCGAGAGAACAAGTGTAAGTGAGTAGTGAGTGTAGTTGTGATGTCCTATTGATCTGATTTATCCATCTATTTATAGTTACGAAATACAAACTAAAATTCCTATAAATGTGGGATGCTCCCTAATATTCCATTGTTAACATTGTGGACCGAGTAAAGCGGCTTCAACGTCTTCATTTGAACGACTTGGACCGAGTCTTGCGGAGAAAGGGTCTTCGTGAACGTTGGGAACTTGGACTCGTACTCCTACACACAATCCATCAGTAATCCTCAGGATACCATTCAGGATGTTACCAATATCCTGAATGAGCACCCCGGGATGAACATGTATCATACAACCAAGATATAAATCAAGATATTTCCCAGGATATGGGCTCAGAATTTCACCCATAACAATTATCCCCAAAAAATGTTACCGTTTAGTATCCTGGCACTAACGGTTATATTTTTTATGAAGAACGAGGCAATTAAGAGATTAGACCCATGATGTGACCGTTTGTAACCGCGCAACCTATATTTACTCATTACTCCCTATATCTTCTCATACTTATCCCATTTAATCTTTACCGAAGAGAAAAAGGTAAAAACTTCTCTCTCTATTCCATCTTCTTCTCTCATTCTGTTCAGCATTCCGGCGAGAATATGACAAGGCAAACAAGATCAAGCTCCGGTGACTCCGCCCCCTCATTTATCCAGCAGAATCTTCTCCAAGAACCGGAGAAGGAGATATGCTCCTTTGATAGTGCCCACTTGTCGGCTCTCAAATCCTCCGGTATCTTCCTGGAAGGGACGGTATTCCGGCCGTTTAACTAGGAAATCCGGTCGGACATGGTTTCCGACGAGTGGTTGTGTTTTAGTGCCTTTCCTTTCACCTTAGGACTACGGTTCCCTTTTCCAGACTTTATCACTGAGTTTTTCAATATTACAAAAATCTCTTTTAGCCAAACAATGTCAATGCTTTGGCGAGTCTTGTCCGTTCTTGACCAAATCAAGAAGAATCACATTCCTGATCTTTCCATCCATGACCTCCCTTTAGCATATCGGCTTAGATGCCACGGATCCTGTAGATTTTTGTTTTATTCCACCTCCGGCGATCCGCTGATACTTCGTGCCACCAGGAACGAGGAGAAATGGCAATCTAAGTTCTTCTTTGTAAAAAGAGACTCAATCCCTGGTGGAACGGAATATCCGGTGAAGTGGTTGAGAAAGGGTAGGATTTAGGGTTCAAGGATGATCCTGCCTTTTATCCTGTTTCATATCCTGAGCTGATGAACTTTCTTTTTATTGTTTTGCACACAGCTGATTTTAGGAAGCTTGCGCCTCCCCTTGCTGATTCACAGAAGAGGATCGACGCTATCAGACTCCTTCCAGAGGCTGAAAGAAGTTTTAACCTGTCTCCACCATCTCCAATCCCCCTTTCTAGTGCAAACATGTCTGGTAAGGATCCTGCACGATATCCTCCATACATGTATTTAGTTGATGTATTTGAGAAAGAATTTTACTCCCTGTATGCAGACTCCAGCAAAGTCCCAATCCTCCTTGATCTTGACGAGCTTGACAGTTACCCCACTCTAGTCATGGTCAAGAAAGAGACCCCTGCTGCCACCAGCTCCAAGCCGCTCCCGGCTCCTAAGGCTAATCCGAGGACTCGTGCTTCCACCGCAAAAAAGAGGAAAGGTTCCGAAGTTAGTGCCCCAGGCTCTGAAGGGTTCTCCTATGAAGAACTCAGCTTTTCTGACTCCTTAGAGCCAATGACATCCTTCCTTAACAAGGTAATATCCTGCACATATATCCTGCAGATATATCCTGATAGGATATCCTGACAGGATATCCTGGTTAATATATTTTGACTAATACCTGAATTCTGACGTGCAGGGCCTCCAGCATCTGCTCCAGCTTTACACTGATGCTTACAGCACGAACGTGTTCCAAGAAGCAAGGATCAAGCAGCTCGAGACCACTGTTGCTGACCAAGGGGCCATTGCTGAGGTGAAGACCCGGCACTATGAGGACAAGCTGAGAAAAGTAACCCAGGATGCTGAGATCAAGCTGGCCACCATCCAAATGGAACATGAACAAGCCATGGTTGCTTTCCGGAAAGGAATCAAAGCTTCTGCCATCGTGTCTCTGCTACAAGCTCGTATTAAGATGGCTTATGAGGCCAAGGAGACAGGCCTTGAGTGCCAATCCTGGCCGGTCGATTCCTGGGTGGCAAAGCTGAAGGAGCTTGGAGGCAAGGCTGTGCCCCTTCCTGCTGAAGCTGGTGAGTCTTCTAAGTCGGCAGAGGTGGCAGACAAGGCTGGAGACAAGAAGGATGCTGGCGAGGATGCTGCTCAGGATGTTGGAACTGATGCTGAGGCCTAGAAGGTGGAGAAGGCTGGTGAAGATGCTGCTGTGTGAGAGCATACAAGTGGGCGATGATGGATATATGTGCCAAGGCCGGAGCCCACTTTTTTAAATTTGATCGTTGGTTTGTAACCCCCAAAACAATTTACTTTTCTTGCATTTTAACTTTCATGCATTTGAACAATATGATGGCCAAAGGTGGAGGGATCCTGAGTTTCAGGACGAAGCCCATGGTCATCAACGTTAATATGTTTTGCTTTCGAACAATATAACAGTTGGAGGTGGATGGGTCTTGGTTTGAGACAAAACCTTCAACTGTTAAGTAAATATAGTAAGGAACTATTTGTGCTCTTGGTGGATGGTCCTTGGTTTGAGGTGAAACCAAGAGCACATCTTTTGGTATGTTAATAATATAACCTTCTTTTGGCTTTATCTCTGTTGTTACTATCTTAGTGTTTAAACTTTACTTATGAAAATAGTTAAATTTGGACAATCTTGGGAACATATTGCAAGAATATCCTGAGAGATATCCTACTCAGGATACTGCCTTGTAACTTATAAAAATTAAGTTATAAAAAGGAGAGATCATACCAAATACTCCCAGAGAGTCAATTCCATCCTTCAATCACAGGAATGTCCCCAGTGAATAAATTTAAATCCATCCTTTAAATTGTATAATGTATGTCCCTTGTTTTTAACATGGTCATACTTTAGTTTAACTGCATAAACCTTGAATATCCTGGGGTAAACCCTTAATATCCTGGGATGAACCTTGATATCCTAGGGATAAACCCTGATATCCTGGGGATAAACCCTAATATCCTGGGGATAAACCCTTAACATCCTGGGCATAAACCTTGATATCTATGCGCTACAGGCGAGAGTGTATAAACTCCAAAACTTAGAAAGGTGAAAACCTTTAAACCTTAGAGGGTATGAAAATACCCTTTCGTGAGAGAGGGTGATCAATCCTCATATACCTTCAGGATCCAGGATATAGCCAACAGTAACGAAATTGTCAGCCACTTTTACATGAACTGGTCCCATTACCTTGAACTATCCCTAGATGACTTGCGCTCTAGGCGGGGTGTTCAAACCCAATTCGAGAGAAAGGTGAATACCTTTAAACCTTTGAAGGGATCAGGATCCCTTATCCGTGAGAGAGGGGGCCAATCCTCTAATCCTTTGAGATATCCTGAGCGTGTATCCTGGAGCTATATCCTGAGACATATTCTGCAAAACATCCTTAAACTAAGGTGGGTGTTAGCTTGGCTAACACCCCTCCGATGCCTAAGTCAGTAATGGGTTCAAGATAATAAACGAATTCAAATATATTTAAGAGAGATATAATACATACCATTCTGAGATAGGAATTAAATTCTATTCTTACTTGAAATAGAGCTTTAAGTGTATAGCGTTCCAGGATCTTGGTAGCATATCCCCCTCCATACTCCTGAGCCGATATGCTCCTTTTCCTGATTCTGATTCAACCTTATATGGTCCTTCCCATTTTGGAGCCAGCTTTCCATCGGCAGGATTAGTGGTATTTTGAAAAGCCTTTCTTAACACCCAATCTCAAACTTTGAACCTTCTAGTCCTTATATTCTTGTTGTATGCTCTGGATATCCTTTGTTGATAAGCTGCCATCCTTAGCCTTGCTGCATCTCTCGTTTCGTCTACGGTGTCCAAATCTTGGCACAAAGCTTCAGGATTTTGCTCAGGATTTCGGAGGATAGATCTTGTAGTAGGTATCACCATCTCTGTTGGAATCACTGCTTCCGCTCCAAATACCAAGGAAAACGGAGTCTGGCCTGTTGCATTCTTTACCGTTGTTCTATCAGCCCACAAAACAAAGGGTAGTTCTTCTGCCCATCTTCCTTTCTTGGCTCCTAGTCTCTTCTTCAAGTTGTTGACAATTATCTTGTTTGAGGATTCAGCTTGTCCATTTTCTTGAGGATGTACCGGGGTAGATGTGATCATTTTGATTCTCCAACTTTTGCAAAAGTCAGTAGTCCTCTTTGTTTTGGTCAAAAATCAAGCTAAGATAATGCAACCAAACTTTCTGTTGTGAGGTGTGATGCTTGAATCAATGAACAATGCTAAGGATCACTCAGAAATGTAATGAACAAGTGACACAAAGATTTATACAAGGAAAAAGCCCTTGATCAAGAGTTGATCTCCGGCATAAAAAACCTCGGGTGATGGAAACTACCGATCACCAACTCAGATTAAACAAACAAGGTATTACAACTTTGGATGATAGCGAGCTAGTTACAAGGATCACTAGAGTGTAATGTGCAAAAAAGTGTGTAATCGCCAAGTAAACTGTCAAGAGCTGATGAGAGCAGTTGCAAGTGTGTGTGTTAAGCTAAAAAATAGCCAAGTATTCTAATTTAGCTCGCTATCTCCTTATAAATTTAGAAAATATCTAAAGTAACTAACTATCCGCATTTCATGCAAGTCTCCCACGAACTCCATAACGTCCATTTCAGTCAAGCACGTGCGGAATAAATAGCGAATATGCTCCAGGAATATCGCCAAGACCAAGTCCAAGCTCGTACTCCTGCAAAATAACATCATATTCAAAGCAGACAATCGTTAGTGTAAGGATCACTATGATGATCCATGATCCTGATCCTACAATACTTTCTTAGGATCACTAATTCAAACAGAACTGAGGATCCCTAAGCCCGGCAGTAATTGAGGATCACTGATCATTTAAAAATCCTCCCCTAACAATTGCCCCCAAAATATAAGGAGTAAAGTGTAAATAAACGAGTTATATTTTCTCGTTCTTATCCGTAACAAACCAACGGATATATAGTCGTTACTTTCTGACTAGCCGTTGCCATCCTGACGTCACTGAAGTGACTATCCTGCAAGATCATTATTATAAATTGAAATTAGAGATAAGGGTTAGAAAGCATTTAAATTCGTGCGTTTCATCCTTTAAATCTTCATTCGAAGATCTGATCAGGTACTTCTCTTTCCTTTCTCTCTTCATATTCTTCTTCTGTTTCTTCTTCTCTACCATCATTTTGCCCAAGATGATGTTAAGATCCTCACCGGCTAAGGATCACAAAAAGGACAGTCCCTTGAAGAGCCAAAAGATCATCGAAGACTCTGCAAAGGAACGATGTTGCTTTACTGATCCATAAATTGATAGGATTCGCCATTGTTTCCCGGCGAACACCGTTTTCAAAACTTTTGATCCCACCGTCCTGAGTAACCATGTTTCTGAAACCTAGGTAGCTTTTCCGGTTACCCCATTTACAATAGGATACTCGTATCCTTTTCCAGATTTCACCCAATCCTTCTTCTCTCTCACTGGCATCTCCTACATCCAAGCAATGCCAATGATCTGGAGGGTCTTGTATACCCTTGAAAGAATCATTGAGCATGAAGGTATTGATCTGGGAATGTCAGAGTTTGCAGAGATATACGACCTCGTGAGCCATGGATCTCACCGATATCTACTCAAACATAAACCTGGTGAAGAACACCCCATCTTCAAAGTTACTAAGAATGACACCAACTGGAAACGGCGATTCTTCTTTGTCAGAAGGGATTCTATCCCTGATGGAAAGGATCTGCCTAGAAAATGGACCACCCATGGTAGGATAGAGGATCCTGAGAAGGATCACAGGATAACCTTGTTTCTGCTGAGAATCACTAATATCCTTTTATTTCTATTTTGCAGTTATTACTGTCGCACACCTTATTACAACACCTGCAACAAAGGAAAGGCTTGCTGCTTTTTGGAGGCTTGATCCTACAATAAGAACATTTCAAGCAAATACCAAGGATTCTCAGGAAGTATCCTCAGGCTCTGTTACAATGTCAAGTAAGTATCCCATTTTATGCATAACTAATGTTTAAATTAGAATGAAATACGGATACTTATCTGTTTTGGATGTGTAGGTGCTGGAAAATCATCGAAGTGTGCTACTCGCTTCAGTGTCACCGATCTCACCACTGTTGGTCCCAGGTCTGGAAGGAAAAAGGCTGCTGCTAGCCCAAGTACTGCCATCCCCAAGCCTACCACCTCCAAGGGAAAGAAGAGGAAAGCTTCTGAGGCCGAGAATCTAGAAGGCCTGCCTCTAATCCGCCACCAGTTCCTTGAATACTTTGCTGAGGTAAGGATCACTGACTTAGCTTAATTATCCTGCCCACTTGAGGATCATGTGATCCTAAACTTCACATTATCTTTTTGCAGAAATTTGCTGAAATCGAGGACTACATAGGCAATGTTGAAGAGGCTGAGCAAAAGTGTTTGGACCTCCAAAAGATCATGCTGGCCAAGGATCAGAAGATTGCCTCCCTCGAAAACGATGTCAATCTAGTGAAGAGGGAACTTGTCCTGGCTCATATCACTGCTGATCAGGAGAAGAATGAGATCACCAATGATGCTAAAGTCTCCGCTACCATTGCTATGTACAAAACCCAGTTACAGATGGCCCAAGAAGCTCTGGATCCTGACTTTAACAAGAGCAACTGGGACATAGAGGGCTGGAAGGCTAGATTGGCTGAGCTGGATGATGAAGAAGAGGCTGGTGAGGTCTTAGCAATTGAGGCGAGTGGAAGTGGAAAGGATCATGCTGATGATGCTGGTGGTGATGCAGCCAAGGTTTGAGCTGCTGAAATGGGCGATGATGGAAATTTCTAGACGTGGCCGGAGCCCATTTTTTAGGATATGGTAGGAGTTTTTTGGTTATGGTGTTTTTCAGAACAATGCTGGTTTGTAATAACTTAGACAATAGTTTCTAGGGTTGAGGATCATGGATCCTTGGACAATAGGTAGGATAATGGGTGGTGGATGGATCCTCTGTTTTGGGGATGAAGGCACTCCTTGTCCTTCCGTCTTTATTTCCTGCACTCTTAAGACCCGTTAACAATGGACACCCTTTGCCAACCCATGTGGACGGGCCACGTTTTGCTGGTAGAAACGTGGGTTGGCAATTTTGACAACCTTAAAGGGTTTAACATTTTGTGAATAAATGAAACCTTAACTTTTTGGCTATCTCCCGTGTTATTATCCTTGTGAATGCTTTACTTTTCAATTGTTGTGATATATATTTTGTCTGAATTTATTAAGTAAAGAAGGAAAATTTAATAAATAACCTCAAAAAGTTTAGGATATGATCAAGGATCACATATCTTATAATCGATAAGTTTTGAAAAGTAGAGTAGTTTAAGGATCATAAGTTCAGTTGTCAAAGGATAAGGGTCACTTAGATAAATAACAAATAAAATCAAAATGATCAAGGATCATACCTGAGAATCCAAGTTAGGATCCTAACCTTCATTACTTATAATCAGAATAACCAAAAGACAAACCTTAGTAGAAGGTAAGGATCAAGGATCCTTAGTCATTTAACTTCAAAAACCTGAAATAGGATAGAACTTGGGACTAAGCCAATATAAGATAAAAGTTAGTAACTGGGGACAAGCCCAACAATTCTGGGGACGAGCCCAATATACTGGGGACAAGCCCAAAGGATAACTGGGGACAAGCCCAAAGGATAACTGGGGACAAGCCCAAAGGATCGTGTGTAAACTGGAGTATGGCCCTCACTGGCGACTATCCAAACTTAGTGACATGAAAATGCCAAAACCTTAGCTAACGTGAAAACGTTAGAAACCTTAGGAACAGATGTATGGTACGTCTACCATTATATGTAGGATCCTGAATATAGCCAGTACAATGAAATTGTCAGCCCCTAAAGCGAGTACTGGTCCCATTGCCATGAACTATACCAGGATCATCGTGCGCTACTGGCGAAACTGGGGACAGGCCCAAACTGGGGTCAAGCCCAAATAACTGTATACTTCTGTGGATACTCAACCCTTTGTTAAGGATGCCTGAACCTTCAAAACTCAGACTCAAGTGAAAGGAGGATAAAGGATGCAGGATCCTTATCCTTATATAAGATAATTAAAGAATGAAATAGTTTGAGATTAGAATATTACCAGAATGAGGATCATCTGCCCTGTAAGGATCCTTCAAGGATACTTGTCAGGTAAGGATCATGGATCCTTATTACATGAAGTATTTCTTCAAGTGGACAGCATTCCAAGCTCTTGGTAGCAAATCACCTTCCATTGTTAGCAATCGGTATGCCCCCTTTCCTGCCTCAGCTTCGATCAAGTAAGGGCCTTCCCACTTTGGTGCCAACTTTCCATCAACATGATTGGTGGTATTTTGAAATGCTTTCCTTAATACCATATCTCCAACTTGGAATTTCCTGATCCTGACATTTTTGTTGTAAGCTCCAGCCATCCTTTGTTGATAACTGGCCATCCTTATCCTTGCCAAATCCCCGAGTTCTTCTATAGTATCCAAATCTTGAACCAAGTTTTCAGCATTTTCCTCAGGATCACGAATGCTTGTTCTTGCAGTAGGGACCACCATCTCTGTAGGGATCACTGATTCTGCCCCAAATACCAAAGAAAATGGAGTTTGGCCAGTGGCATTCTTGGGAGTTGTCCTATCAGCCCAAAGTACATAAGGTAGTTCTTCTGCCCATTTTCATTTCTTGGATCCAAGCTTCTTCTTCAAATTGTTGATGATGATCTTGTTGGATGATTATGCCTGACCATTAGCTTGTGGGTGGACTGGTGTTGATGTTATCATCTTAATCCCCCAGCTGTCACAAAAGTTAGTAGTTCTATTCCCAATAAATTGGGATCCATTATCACAAACAATTTCAGAAGGGATACAAAATCTAGTAATAATGTTTCTTTTAATAAAGGATATAACTTCCTTTTCTCTGACTTGAGCAAAGGCTTCAGCCTCTATCCACTTGGAGAAGTAATCAATCATAGCAAGCATAAATACTTTTCCACCAGGTGCCTTAGGAAGCTTACCAACTATATCCATTCCCCATCTCATAAATGGCCATGAAGAGGATATAGGATGCAAAAGCTCTGCTAGTTGATGAAGGATATTACTATGTCTCTGACAAGGATCACACTTCTTGGCATATTCCACAGAATCCTTCTTCATAGTAGGCCAATAGTATCCTATCCTCAAGATCCTTGAGAATAATGCCCTGCCCCCAGTATGGTTTCTACAATCTCCTTCATGGAAATCCTTTAGGACTTCTTGGATTTCAGGATCCTCAATGCACCTTAGATATGGTCCTGCAAGAGATCGTTTATACAACATATTATTAAATATTGTAAATTGAGATACCTTGATTTTGAAAGCCCTAGGGTTTTCTCCTGTAGGAATCTCTCCATGTTGTATGTATCTCATGATTGGAAGGATCCATGATCCTGAATGAGATTGAGCTGCATTCTCTTCCCTTGGTACCTGTGTCAAACTAAAGGAAACAAAAGAGAGTGCCAATTCTTTGACTATCTCTAAATATTTGATTAGCTTTTCACCTTTAACAGCATAGGATCCATTAAAGTGATTAGTGATTAATAGTGAGTCTACATGTACCTCAAGATACCTGATCCTCAAATGCTTAGCGATTTGCAAACCAGCTATCAAGTCTTCATATTCAACCTCATTGTTGGTAGTTTGAAATTCACAAGCTATGGAGTGGGGTATTATGTCCCCCTGTGACGATTTTAATAGTATTCCAAGCCCTGTTCCTTTGACATTAGAAGCACCATCAGTGAAGAGTATCCAAGGATCCTTAGTTTCTTCTAGCTATTGGACCTCTAACTCAGCTTCCTTTTGCAAGTCACTACTAAAATCTGCCACAAAGTCAGCTAAGGCTTGGGATTTGATGGCAGTCCTTGGTTCATATCTTATATCATAAGCACTAAGCTTCACTGCCCACTTAGCCATCCTTCCTGACATTTCAGGTTTCCTGAGAACATTCTTAATTGGGAAATTAGTTTTAACAATAATGGCATGAGTTTCAAAATAGTGTCTTAATTTAGTAGATGCCATAATTAATGCAAGGATAAGTTTCTCTAAGTGTGAATACCTGGATTCAGCATCAAGTAAACTCTTACTCACATAATAAACAGGATGTTGTGTACCTTGGTGATCCTTAACAAGTACCGCACTTACTGCTTTTGAGGATACTGCTAGGTATAAGGATAATACATCCCCCTTTTCTGGTTTCATCAAGGCGGGGGCCGAGGATAGGTAATCCTTAAGAGCTTTGAGGGCACTTTCGTGCTTCTCAGTCCATTCAAATTTCTTGTTCTTCCTCAGGATGTCATAGAATTCCTTGCACTTTTCTGTGGATTTGGATATGAACCTATTCAAGGCTGCTATCCTGCCTGTCAATCTTTGCACATCCTTGGCATTGGTAGGAGATTTGATATTCACAATAGCCTTAATCTGCTCTGGACTTGCTTCAATGCCCCTCTTTGTCACCATATAGCCTAAGAATTTACCTGCTTTAACACCAAAATGACACTTGGAAGGATTTAGTTTCATATTAAATTTATCAAGGATATTGAATGCTTCCTCCAAGTCTTTAAGGTGATCCTCAGCTTTCTTGGACTTAACCACCATGTCATCTATGTAGACTTCCATAGTGTGTCCAATTTGTTCCTTGAACATCATATTGACTAGCCTTTGATAAGTAGCACCTGCATTCCTTAGTCCAAATGGCATATCAATATAACAATATATACCAGTTGGGGTCATAAAGGCTGTATCCTCTTGATCAGATGGTTCCATCTGAATTTGTTGAAATCCAGATGAAGCATCCATAAAAGTCAACAACTCATGACCCGCGGTAGCATCCACCATGGAGTCAATGTGGGGTAATGGGAAAGGATCCTTGGGACATGCCTTGTTTAAATCAGTAAAATCGACACATACCCTCCACTTTCCATTTTTCTTTTGAACAACAACCACATTGGCTAGCCACCTTGGATACTTAACCTCTCTTATCATACCTGCCCGAAGTAGTTTATCTACCTCCTCCTGGATAATAGCATTCCTTTCAGGTGCAAACTTCCTTCTTTTTTGATGAATAGGCTTGAATGACCTGTCAATGCCAAGCTTATGAGTAATTATATCCTTAGATATACCTGTCATATCCTCATGCTTCCAGGCAAAGGTAGTTTTCCTTCTCTTGAGGAAGGATACTATATCCTGTTCAATGTCGCTAAGGATCCCTGATCCTATGAAGATCTTGGATTCAGGATCATGAGGATCCATGAGAATTTCTTTCACATCCTGCTCTCTTCCCTCCAAGACATCTCTTGAAGGATACTTTAATTGCTATTGCTCCCTTGGTCTTGAGGCTGACTTCATTGATGAGGTATAGAAATTCTTAGCTTCTTGTTGATCACTCTCAATTTTCACCACTCCCCATGGACTAGGAAGCTTCACGCATTGATGATATGTGGATGGGACTGCCTTCATGTCATGTATCCATGGCCTGCCAAGGATAACATTACAATAAGATAAACAATCTATAACACAAAACTTTTGGTAAGAATGGAGTCCTTCAATATAGATAGGGAGTTTGATGTCCCCCAGTGTGTTATTGGTTTCCCCACTGAATCCCACAAGGACTGAGGATCTTGGGACAATATCAGACTCCGGGATATTCATCTTCTTGAGGACATCAAGCTGAATGATGTTCATAGAGCTTCCTCCATCTATAAGGATCCTGTGAACAAAATGATTAGAAATAAACAGGGTAATAACAAGACCATCATGATGAGGATCCTGAACATCAAGACGATCATCCTCATCAAAAGTTATGATCTTATCCTCAGTGACAGTGGACGTCTGGATGGGTCTGTCTCTATTATCCATCTTGGTTTCCTTGGCATGCCTTTTGGCTGCTGAAAAGGAAGTACCACAAATGTCTGATCCACCGGATATAAAGTTTATAACTTGTGCATCTGCTGGAGGAGCAGGAGCCTTTTCTGGGATCCTTTCAGGATCCTGGATCCTTGACTTCTTTCGTCCCAAAAGCTCCTTCAAATGCCCCTTGCTTAACAAGTAACCAATTTCCTTTCTAAGTGCAATACACTCTTCAGTGAGATGCCCGAAATCCTCATGATATGCACACCACTTGGACTTATCTTTTGTAGCAGCTGGTTTATCACTTTTTCTCGGCCACCTAGCTTTTTCACCTAGATTCTGCATAGCAAGGATTAGTTCATTGTTATCAACAGAAAAACAGTATTCAGAAATGGGAGGATAATCCTCATCATCCTCTTCCTGTTCCACTGCATGCACGTTCTGGTTATCAGATTTGTTGTAGGGCTTTGATTTGTTGTTCCTGAAGTAGGATCCTTGCTTTTCCTGTTTTAAGGATCCTGTCAGTCTTTCCTGGATCCTTTTGTCATCCTCTAATCGGATGAATCTAAGGGCCCTGGTTCTTACTTCATCAAGATTCCTGTTAGGGGAGGATTTCTTAATGACCTGTGATCCTCAAGTGTTATCCTGTTTGGTGATCCTTACTTCTGTGACAATTAGTGATCCTCAGAAGTACTTCAGGATCAGGATCATGGATTATCCTAAGGATCCTTATACTAATGATTGTTTACTTTGAATTCGTAATTGTTTTGCAGGAGTATCAACTTGGACTTGGTCTTGGCGATATTCCTGGAGAATATTCTAAGTCTATTCCGCACGTGCTTGGCCAGAAATGGACGTTGTGGAGTCGTGGAAGACTTGCACCATTTGCGGATAGTTTGTTAGGCTAGATATTTTCTAATTATAAAGGGGTAGCGAGCTAATTTTTAGAACACTTGGCTATTTTTTGGCTACACACACTCGTACAACTGCACTCATCAGCTCTCGGCAAAACACTTAGCATTTTTTCATACATTTCTACACAATAAACTATAGTGATCCTGGTATTTAGCTCGCTATCATCCGAAGTTGTAAAAGATTTATTGTTTAATTTGAGTTGGTGATCGGTAGTTTCCATCACCCGAGGTTTTTTATGCCGGAGATCATTCATTGATCAAGGGCTTTTTCCTCGTATAAATCTTTGTGTCTCCTGTGCAATTCATTTCATAGTGATCCTCATTGTTGTTTACCAATTCAAGCATCATACCCCGTAACAGAGAGTTTGGTTGCATTATCCTCGTCTGATTTTTTGACCAAAACAGTTTGGCGCCCACCGTGGGGCCATTGGTGCTTCATTCCTAAGAGATTCTCATTTTTGTGATCATTTCGGTTCATTACATCCGAGCAAATGGCTTCATCATCAAAGAACACTTACAATGCGATGTCTGCGGTCAATTCGTCCCAGGGCATTCCACCTTTGCCTCCACCACCTTCTGGACCTCAGAAAAATGCCGAGAAGAAACCAACTCCCATTTTCTCAAAACCTCCAACTTCTTCTGCTTCTTATACTCCCACTACTAGTGACTTGTTTACTCTGATTTTGCAGATGAAGGATCATATACAGCAGCAAGATAAGACCAATGAAAGGATTCTTAGAGAAATTGGAGACATCAAGAAACAGAAGAGATCGGCAGAGGATCATTCCCCACTGATGCCCAGATCTTTGAATTTCGATACTCCGGTTAAAACTTCTCAGCCTTCAGTGGTTCCAGACGTACAATATGTGGGAGGGCCAAAAGGAGTGCATTACGCATCATCAGCAATGACTCAGGCTTCAGGGTCACACTTCCAACCAGCAGGATCCCATCCTCAGCATATAGGATCCTTCGTAAGCTCAGGAGGATATTCAGGAGCGCAGCAGATTCAAGGATTCTGGCCGTTTCCAGGATCCTCCCAGGTTCAAGGATCCTCTCAGTTTCAAGGATCCTCCCAGGTTCAAGGATCCTCTCAGTTTCAAGGATCCTCCCAGGTTCAAGGATCCTCCTATGTTCCAGGATCCTCCCAGGTTCAAGGATCTTCCTACATCCCAGGATCCTCCCAGGTCCAAGGATCCTCTCAGTTTCAGGGATCCTTCCAGATTCCGGGATCCTTAAGGAGTTTGCAATCAGGGAATTTTCGACATCCATCAGGGAGATTTCATTCCAATGCAGACCATTGCTTCTACTGGTCCATCGATCATTCCAGAGCCTCAACAATATGGATTCACATCCGCTCTTCCTAATTTGAATCCAATGGGAGGTAACACTTTTAATAATTCTTATACCACTAACCATGGCCTTATGCAGGATACAGGTATCAATCATGCCATGGCCAGAGAATTGCAAAAGTTAAAGGATATGATATCAAGTGTCCCGGGAGTGGTCAAGCCTATCCCGGAGATTGCAGATGGGAGCCACAAGATATCTCGTTTTGCACCACCAATCTGTGATGCTGAGATACCCAAGAGGTTCCATGTGCCTACTATGAAGTTGTATGACGGTTCAACAGATCCTGAAGAACACATAGCACAATACAGAGAAAGGATGGAGATCAATCCCATTCCAGAAAGGTTAAAGGAAGCATGTCTGTGCAAGCGATTTGGATCCACTCTTACTGGATCGGCTCTTAAATGGCTGCTAAGTCTTCCCCCTTATTCTATTACCTTGTTTGCTAATCTAGTTAACTTATTTAATAACCAGTTTTCTTGTA
Organism: Helianthus tuberosus; assembly: GCA_030545235.1. Taxonomy (NCBI): domain Eukaryota; kingdom Viridiplantae; phylum Streptophyta; class Magnoliopsida; order Asterales; family Asteraceae; genus Helianthus; species Helianthus tuberosus. Next base: position 225,041 of record JARYGA010038452.1, read on the forward strand.
GTAGAAAATTTGAGCGTTTAACTAGTGATCTGTATAGGATAACCCAAGGTCATAATGAATCATTAAGGGATTATATCACTAAATTTAGTAAAGAATCCTTAGATATCCCTAACCTGGATATAGCTACGGCTGTTGAAGCCTTTAAAATGGGATTGCTTAGGGATTCATTATTCTATGATGATCTTGTTATGACACCATGCAGGAATCTAGATGAGGTAAGAACCCGGGCCCTTAGGTTCATCCGGCTAGAGGATGACAAAAGGATCCAGGAGAGGTTAGCAGGATCCTCAAAGCAAGAGAAGCAAGGATCCTCATTCAAGAACAACAAGTTCAGATCCTATAACAAATCTGATAACCAGAATGTGCATGCTGTTGAACAAGAAGAGGATGATGAGGATTATCCTCCAATTTCTGAATATTGTTTTTCTGTTGATAACAATGAACTAATCCTTGCGATGCAAAATTTAGGTGATAAGGCTAGGTGGCCCAGGAAAAATGACAGACCAGCTGCAACCAAAGATAAGTCAAAGTGGTGTGCATATCATGAAGATTTTGGGCATCTCACAAAAGAATGCATCGCATTGAGAAAAGAAATTGGATACTTGTTGAGCAAGGGGCACTTGAAAGAATTATTGGGGAGAAAGAAGTCAAGGACTCAGGATCCTGAAAGGATCCCAGAGAAAGCTCCAGCCCCTCCAGCATATGCACAAGTTATAAACTTTATTTCTGGTGGATCAGACATTTGTGGAACGTCCTTCTCTGCAGCTAAAAGACATGCAAAGGAAACCAAGATGGATAATGGAGATAGACCCATTCGAACATCCAGTGTCTCCGAAGGAAAAGTCATAACTTTTGATGAGGATGATCGCGTTGACATTCAGGATCCTCATCATGATGGTTTGGTTATCACTCTTTTTATTTCTAACCATTTTCTTCGCAGGATCCTTATAGATGGAGGAAGCTCAATGAACATTATCCAGCTTGATGTCCTCAAGAAGATAAATATTCCTGAATCCGATATCATACCAAGATCCTCTGTGCTCGTGGGATTCAGTGGCGAAACTAAGAATACTCTGGGGGACATTAAACTCCCAATCTATATCGAAGGCTTACATTCTTACCAAAAATTTTGTGTTATTGACTGTTTATCTTGTTGTAATGTTATCCTTGGCAGGCCTTGGATACATGACATGAAGGCAGTCCCATCCACTTATCATCAATGTGTGAAGCTTCCTAGTCCTTGGGGAATAGTGAAGATTGATAGTGATCAGCAAGAAGCTAAGAACTGCTACACCTAATCAATGAAACCAGCCTCAAAGTCAAGGGAGCAATAGCAATTAAAGCATCCTCCAAGGGATGTCCTGGAGGCAAGAGAACATGATTTGAAAGAAATCCTCATGGATCCTGATGATCCTGAATCCAAGATCTTGATTGGGTCAGGGATCCATAGCGATATTGAACAGGAGCTAGTATCCTTCCTTAAAAGAAGGAAATCCACCTTTGCCTGGAAACATGAAGACATGACAGGTATATCTAAAGATGTAATTACTCATAAACTTGGCATTGACAGGTCATTCAAGCCGATTCATCAAAACAGGAGGAAGTTTGCACCTGAAAGGAATGCTATTATCCAGGAAGAGGTAGATAAGCTACTTCGAGCAGGTATGATTAGAGAGGTTAAGTATCCAAGATGGCTGGCCAATGTGGTTGTTGTTCAAAAGAAAAACGGAAAGTGGAGGGTATGTGTCGATTTCACTGATTTAAACAAGGCATGTCCCAAGGATCCTTTCCCATTACCCCACATTGACTCAATGGTGGATGCGACCGCGGGTCATGAACTGTTAACTTTTATGGATGCTTCATCTGGATTTCAACAAATTCAGATGGAACCATCCGATCAAGAGGATACAACCTTTATGACTCCAACTGGTATATACTGTTATATTGCTATGCCATTTGGACTAAGAAATGCAGGTGCAACTTATCAAAGGCTAGTGAATATGATGTTCAAGGATCAGATTGGACAAACTATGGAGGTTTACATAGACGATATGGTGGTAAAATCCAAAAAGGCTGAGGATCACCTAAGGGACTTGGAGGAAGCATTCAATATCCTTGACAAATATAACATGAAGCTTAATCCTTCAAAATGTCACTTTGGTGTTAAAGCAGGTAAATTCTTAGGATATATGGTGACAAAGAGAGGCATTGAAGCCAGTCCAGAACAAATCAAAGCTATAGTGAACATCAAGTCCCCTGCCAATGCTAAGGATGTTCAGAGGTTAACAGGCAGGATTGCAGCTTTAAACAGATTCATATCCAAATCCTCAGAAAAATGCAAGGAATTATATGATATCCTAAGGAAGAACAAGAAATTCGAGTGGACTGAGAAGCATGAAAGTGCCCTAAGAGCTCTTAAGGATTACCTATCCTCGGCCCCGGCCTTGATGAAACCAGAAAAAGGAGATGTGTTATCCTTATATCTTGCGGTATCCTAAAAAGCAGTAAGTGCTGTCCTTGTTAAGGATCACGAAGGTACACAACATCCTGTCTATTATGTAAGTAAGAGTTTACTTGATGCTGAATCCAGGTATTCACACTTAGAAAAACTTATCCTTGCATTAATTATGGCATCTACTAAATTGAGACATTATTTTGAAACTCATGCCATTATTGTCAAAACTAATTTTCCAATTAAGAATGTCCTCAGGAAACCTGAAATGTCAGGAATGATGGCTAAGTGGGCAGTGAAGCTTAGTGCATATGATATAAGATATGAGCCCAGGACAGCCATTAAATCCCAAGCATTAGCTGACTTTGTGGCAGATTTCAGTAGTGATTTGCAAAAGGAAGCTGAACTAGAAGTCCAGCAGCTAGAGGAGACCAAGGATCCTTGGATACTCTATACTGATGGATCCTCAAATGTCAAAGGAACAGGGCTTGGAATACTACTAAAATCGCCACAGGGGGACATAATACCCCACTCCATAGCTTGTGAATTTCAAACTACCAACAATGAGGCTGAATATGAAGCCTTGATAGCTGGTTTGCAAATTGCAAAGCATATGAGAATCAGGTATCTTGAGGTACATGTAGATTCTTTGTTAATCACTAATCACTTTAATGGATCCTATGCTGTTAAAGGTGAAAAGCTAACCAAATATTTGGAGATAGTCAAAGAATTGGCACTCTCTTTTGTATCCTTTAGTTTGACACAGGTACCAAGGGAAGAGAATGCGGAAGCTGATGCATTGGCTAATCTAGGATCATCTTTGAAGATCCCGGAGGATATAAGTATCCCCATTATCCATATCCTGGCTCCTGCCATCGAGGATCATGTGGCTATGGAAATAGGAGAGGATTCTACAATTATCCCTAGTGAGGATACTCAATCTCATTCAGAATCATGGATCCTCCCAATCATGAGACACTTACAACATGGGGAGATTCCTACAGGAGAAAACCCTAGGGCTTTCAAAATTAAGGTATCTCAGTTCACAATTTTAAATAATATGTTGTATAAACGATCTCTTGCAGGACCATACTTAAGATGCATTGAGGATCCTGAAATCCAAGAAGTTTTAAAAGACTTCCATGAAGGAGATTGTGGAAACCACACTGGGGGCAGGGCATTATTCTCAAGGATCCTGAGGACAGGATACTATTGGCCAACTATGAAGAGTGATGCTGTGGAGTATGCTAAGAAATGTGATCCTTGTCAGAGACACATCAATATCCTTCATCAACCAGCTGAATTTTTACATCCTATATCCTCCTCTTGGCCATTTATGAGATGGGGTATGGATATAGTTGGTAAGCTCCCTAAGGCACCTGGTGGAAAAGTGTTCATGCTTGCTATGACTGATTACTTCTCCAAGTGGATAGAGGCTGAAGCTTTTGCCCAAGTCAGAGAAAAGGAAGTTATATCCTTCATTAAAAGAAATATTATAACTAGATTTGGTATTCCTTCTGAAATTATATGTGATAATGGTTCCCAATTCATTGGGGGCAGAACTATTAACTTTTGTGACAGCTGGGGGATTAAGATGATAACATCAACACCAGTCCACCCACAAGCTAATGGTCAGGCATAATCATCCAATAAGATCATCATCAACAATTTGAAGAAGAAGCTTGGATCCAAGAAAGGGAAATGGGCAGAAGAATTACCTTATGTGCTTTGGACTGATAGGACAACTCCTAAGAATGCTACAGGCCAAACTCCATTCTCCTTGGTGTTTGGGGCAGAATCAGTGATCCCTACGGAAATGGTGGTTCCAACTGCTAGAACAAGTATTCGTGATCCTGAGGAAAATGATGAGAACTTGCTTCAAGACCTAGATACCATAGAAGAAATCAGGGATTTGGCAAGGATAAGGATGGCCAGATATCAGCAAAGGATGGCTGGTGCTTACAATAAAAATGTTAGGATCAGGAAATTCCAAATTGGTGATATGGTGTTGAGGAAAGCATTTCAAAATACCACCAATCCTGCTGAGGGAAAGTTGGCACCAAAATGGGAAGGACCTTACTTGATTGAAGCAGAGGCAGGAAAGGGGGCATATCGATTGCTAACAATGGAAGGTGATTTGCTACCTAGAGCCTGGAATGCTGTCCATTTGAAGAAATACTTCATGTGATCCATGATCCTTACATGATAAGTATCCTTGAAGGATCCTTAGAACACAGATTATCCTCATTTTGGTAACATTCTAATCTCAAACTATTTCATTTACTTATTTTCCCACATAAGGATAAGGATCCTGCATCTTTTATCCATCTTTCACATGATTCTGAGTTTTGAAGGTTCAAGTATCCTTAGCAAAGGGTTGATTATCTACAAAAGAAACCAGTTACTTGGGTTTGACCCCAGTTATTTGGGCTTGACCCCAGTTTCGCCAATAGCGCACGATGATCCTGGTATAGTTCATGGCAGTGGGACCAGTACTCGTTTTAGGGGCTGATAATTCCATTGTACTGGCTATACCTAGGATCCTACGTATAATGGTAGACGTACCATACATCCGTTCTTAAGGTTTCTAACGTTTTCACGTTAGCTAAGGTTTTGGCATTTTCATGCCACTAAGTTTGGATAGTCGCCAGTTAGGGCCATACTTCAGTTCACACACGATCCTTGGGCTTGTCCCCAGTTATCCTTGGGCTTGTCCCCAGTTATCCTTGGGCTTGTCCCCAGTTAACCTTTGGGCTTGTCCCCAGTTGCTAATCCTTATCTTATATTGGCTTAGTCCCAAGTTGAATTTTGTTTCAGGTTCTTGGAAACAAATAACTAGGGATTCTTGATCCTTACCTTCTCAGGTATGATCCATAACTGTTTTGATTTTATTCATTATGTATTTAAGTGACACTTATCCTTTGACAACTGAATTCATAATCCTTAAACTATGTTATTTTTCATAACTGGTCGATTATGTGATATGTGATCCTTGATCATATCCTTAACTCTTGAGGGATATTTTTCAAAAATTTTGTCTTTACTTGATAAGTTTAATCAACATAAACATCACAACAGTTGGAAAGTAAAATCTTAACAAGGATATCAACACAGGATAAGCCAAAAAGTTAAAGTTATTTTATTAACAAAAGATTAAACCCTTTTAAGGTTGTCAAAATTGCCAACCCACGTTTCTACCAGCAAAACGTGGCCCGTCCACATGGGTTGGCAAAGGGTGTCCATTGTCTAAAGGTCTTGCTAAGTAAGTGCAGGAAATTAAAGACGGCAGGATCACAATGGCTTCATCCCCCAAACAGAGGATCCCTCCACCATTTGTAATCCTACCTATTGTTCAAAGGATCATCCATGATCCTCAACCCTATTTACTATTGTTTAAGTACAGACCAACCATTGTTCATCAAAACATCATCAAAACAAAAATCATAACCAAATTAAAAAAGTGGGCTCCGGCTACGTCTAGAAATGTCCTTCATCGCCCACTCATGCAGCCTACACCTTCGCTGCATCACCATCTCCAGCTCCATTAGCTTCACCACCATGATCCTTACCACTGCCTCCAGCCTCGATTGTCAGGATCTCCTCAGCCTCCTCCTCATCATCCAGCTCAGCCAGCCTTGCCTTCCAGCCTTCCACATCCCAGTTGCTCCTGTCGAAGTCAGGATCCTGAGCTTCCAAGGCCATCTGCAATTTGGTCTTGTACATCGCTATAGCAGCAGAGACTTTGGCATCATGGGTGATCTTGTTCTTCTCATAATCAAAGTTGATCAGGAGTGTAGCCGTCTGAGCTTTGGCGTCTTTGAGTTGTTTTTGGAGGTCAGCAATCTTAAGATCCTTAAGCAATGCGACTTGTTGAAGGTCAGCAATCTTCTTGTCCTGCTCCTCGACATGCCCAACGTAGTCTTCAATCTTAGCAAATTTCTGCAAAGAAGATAAAGAACAGTTCAAGAACAGGTGATCCTCAAATAAGATGGATACCTAAAGCAGGGACAAGGATCCTTACTTCGTTGAAGTATTCAAGGAACTGGTGGCGGATCAGGGGCAGACCTTGCAGATCCTCAGCTTCAGAAGCTTTCCTTTTCTTGCCACCCCTTCCTTTGACGGGTGCCTTGGGGATCGAAGCAGTTGGGCTGGCAGGAAGCTTCCTCTTGGAGGATCGTACAGTGTCAAGCTCAGTAACACCGAATCTAGAGGCAGATTTTGATGACTTTCCAGTACCTACACACCCAAAACAGATAAGTGTCCTTATTTTATTCATATACAACTATTTATTTAAACATTTGAATATAAAAAGAACAGGATACTTACTTGACATGGTGACAGAGCCTGAGGATATCTCTTGGGAATCCTGGGTGATTGTCTTGAATGATCTTGTTTCAGGACCGAGTCTTCTAAAAGCAGCGAGTCTCCCCTTGGTGGCAACTGAAGGGATAAAATGCGAGAATGTGATAGCTGTACAAAAGAAACAAAAGCATGTCAGTAATCATTATCAGAAATAAGCTTACTTGGTGATCCTTCTAAGGATCCTCCAATCCTACCATGGGTGGACCATTTCCTGGGTAGATCCTTTCCGTTTGGGATAGAGTCTCTTCTGACAAAGAAAAAGCATCGTTTCCAGTTCGTATCGTTCTTGGTGGCTTTAAAAAGAGGGTGTTCTTCACCAGGTTTTCGTTTAAACAAATATCGGTGGGATCCAAACGTTGTGAGATCATACATCTCAGCCAACTCCGACATTCCTAGGTCAATCTCTTCCTGCTCGATGATCCTTTCAAGGGTATATAAGACCCTCCAAATCATCAGCATAGCTTGGATGTAAGAGATGCCGGTAAGGGAAAAGAAGGATTGGGTAAAGTCTGGAAATGGATAGGTGTATCCTATGGTGAATGGGGTAACAGGAAAGGCAATCCAAGTTTCAGAGATATAGTCGCTCAAAGCAGTGGGATCAAAGGGTCTGATAACGGTGTTCGTAATTGTTATCCTAAGGATCCTTATACTAATGATTGTTTACTTTGAATTCGTAATTGTTTTGCAGGAGTATCAACTTGGACTTGGTCTTGGCGATATTCCTGGAGAATATTCTAAGTCTATTCCGCACGTGCTTGGCCAGAAATGGACGTTGTGGAGTCGTGGAAGACTTGCACCATTTGCGGATAGTTTGTTAGGCTAGATATTTTCTAATTATAAAGGGGTAGCGAGCTAATTTTTAGAACACTTGGCTATTTTTTGGCTACACACACTCGTACAACTGCACTCATCAGCTCTCGGCAAAACACTTAGCATTTTTTCATACATTTCTACACAATACACTATAGTGATCCTGGTACTTAGCTCGCTATCATCCGAAGTTGTAAAAGATTTATTGTTTAATTTGAGTTGGTGATCGGTAGTTTCCATCACCCGAGGTTTTTTATACCGGAGATCATTCATTGATCAAGGGCTTTTTCCTCGTATAAATCTTTGTGTCTCCTGTGCAATTCATTTCATAGTGATCCTCATTGTTGTTTACCAATTCAAGCATCATACCCCGTAACAGAGAGTTTGGTTGCATTATCCTCGTCTGATTTTTTGACCAAAACAATTCCTGTAAGGGGTCATGACAAGATCATCATAGAATAAGGAATCCCTAAGCAATCCCATTTTAAAGGCTTCTACAGCCGTAGCAATATCCAGGTTAGGAATGTCTAAGGATTCTTTACTAAACTTAGTGATGTAATCTCTAAGTGATTCATTTTGACCTTGTGTTACCCTATATAGATCATTAGTTAATCGTTCAAATTTTCTACTACAAGAGAATTGACTATTAAACAAATTAACTAGATTAGCAAATGAAGTAATAGAGTAAGGGGGAAGACTTAGCAGCCATTTAAGAGCAGATCCTGTAAGTGTGGACCCAAAATCCTTGCATAGACATGCTTCTTTTAACCTCTCAGGAATTGGATTGATCTCCATCCTCTCCCTGGATTGAGTTACATGTTCCTCTGGATCCGTTGAACCATCATATAGCTTCATAGTTGGTATTTGGAACCTCTTGGGTATCTCAGCATCACAAATAGGTGGTGAAAAGCGAGATATCCTATGGCTACCATCTGCAATTTCAGGAATGGGTTTAACCACTCCTGGTACGCTGGATATCATATCCTTGAGCTTCTGTAACTCCCTGGCCATAGCCTGATTAATACCTGTATCCTGCATAGAGCCATGGTTAGTGTTATAAGAATTATTGAAAGTGTTACCTCCCAGAGGATTCATATTTGGAATTCCAGATGTGAATCCATATTGACGGGACTCCGGTATGATTGAAGGACAGAGGAAGCAATGGTCTGCATTGGTATGAAGTCTCCTTGATGAACATCCGAACTTGGAGGCTGCATACTTCTTAAGAATCCTTGATCCTGAAAGATGTTGGATCCTTGAACCTGAGGGGATCCTTGAACTTGAAAGGATCCTGGGGGCTGAGAGGATCCTTGAACTTGAAAGGATCCTGGAACCATAGAGAATCCCTGGACCTGGGAGGATCCCTGGACCTGGGAGGATCCTTGAACCACATGCATTCCCAAATATCCTCCTGAGCAGACGAAGGATCCTTGATGCTGAAAAGAGGATCCCGATGGCTGAGAACAGGATCCTTGAGGCTGGAAGTGGGAGCCAAATGCCTGACTCATAGTTGTTGTTTCATAACGCCTTTCTGATGGACCACTTTGATACTGAATGCCTGGAACTGCCGATTGTATGGTAGTTACAACTGGAGTGTCAAAATTCAATGACCTTGGCATCAGAGGAGAGTGATCCTCCACTGATTTCTTCTGTTTCTTGATCTCAGCGATATCTCGGGGGATCCTTTCGTTAGTTTTGTCCTGCTCTTGTGCGTAAATCCTCATCTGCAAACTCAGAGTGTAAAGATCATTAGTAGTAGGATTAGAAGAAACAACAGAAGTTGGTGGTTTTGCGAAAATGGGGGTTTGTCTCTTCGCAGCATTTTCAGCATTCTTCTGGGATCCAGAAGGTGGTGGAGGCAAAGGAGGAACACCCTGTGAAGAACTCATTGCCGGCATAGAGCTTGATGTGTTCTTTGTTGAGGAAGCCATTTGCTTGGTTGTAATGAACCGAAATGATCACAAAAATATGAATCTTCTCAGGAATGAAGCACCAATTGCCCCACGGTGGGCGCCAAACTGTTTTGGTCAAAAATCAAGCTAAGATAATGCAACCAAACTTTCTGTTGTGAGGTGTGATGCTTGAATCAATGTACAATGCTAAGGATCACTCGGAAATGTAATGAACAAGTGACACAAAGATTTATACGAGGAAAAAGCCCTTGATCAAGAGTTGATCTCCGGCATAAAAAACCTCAGGTGATGGAAACTACCGATCACCAACTCAGATTAAACAAACAAGGTATTACAACTTTGGATGATAGCGAGCTAGTTACAAGGATCACTAGAGTGTAATGTGCAAAAAAGTGTGTAATCGCCAAGTAAACTGTCAAGAGCTGATGAGAGCAGTTGCAAGTGTGTGTGTTAAGCTAAAAAATAGCCAAGTGTTCTAATTTAGCTCGCTATCCCCTTATAAATTTAGAAAATATCTAAAGTAACTAACTATCCGCATTTCATGCAAGTCTCCCACGAACTCCATAACGTCCATTTCAGTCAAGCACGTGCGGAATAAATAGCGAATATGCTCCAGGAATATCGCCAAGACCAAGTCCAAGCTCGTACTCCTGTAAAATAACATCATATTCAAAGCAGACAATCGTTAGTGTAAGGATCACTATGATGATCCATGATCCTGATCCTACAATACTTTCTGAGGATCACTAATTCAAACAGAACTGAGGATCCCTAAGCCCGGCAGTAATTGAGGATCACTGATCATTCAAAAATCCTCCCCTAACAATGCTTATAAACTGGGATCCATTGTCACAAATGATTTCAGCTGGTACTCCAAACCTGGTCAGGATATTCCTCTTTATAAAGGATACTACTTCTTGGTCTCTGACTTGAACAAATGCTTCAGCCTCCACCCATTTAGAGAAATAATCAGTCATTGCTAGCATAAAGACTTTTCCTCCTGGAGCTTTTGGCAATTTCCCTACTATGTCCATCCCCCATTTCATGAATGGCCAAGGGGAAGCTATAGGATATAGTGGTTCAGCTGGTTGATGTAGTATGTTACTGTGCCTTTGACATGCATCACACCTTCAAGCATATTCTGTAGCATCTTTCCTCATCGTTGGCCAAAAGTATCCTGTTCTCAATATTTTTGAGAATAATGACCTGCCCCCAGTATGGTTACCACAATCCCCTTCATGTATATCCTGAAGCACTTCTTTAGTTTCGGAATCCTCCAAGCATCTTAGATATGGTCCTGCAAGAGATTTCTTATACAAAATATTATTTATAATGGTGAATCGTGATACCTTCATCCTAAATGCCTTAGGATTTTCGTCTCTAGGGATGTGTCCTTCCTTGAGATATCTTATGATTGGAGCCATCCAGGATTTAGGAACCTCCTCAGGATATTCAGCAACAGGATCCTGGATACTTACTACTTCTTTATCCCGAGGATTCGTTGCAGGATACAAGATATGCAGTATTGGTATTTGGGTCCCTTCTGGTATTCTGACCGATGATCCCAGATTTGCTAAGGCATCTGCTTCAGCATTATCTTCCCTTGGTACCTTTTCAAGTGTAAAAACATCGAAATATCCTGCTAATTTTTTTTGAGAATATCGAGGTATTCGATTAATTTCTCACCCTTAACTGCATAGGATCCATTAAAATGATTAGTGATTAACAAGGAGTCAACATATACTTGCAAATTCTTGATATTCATATTTTTAGCCAGTTCTAATCCTGCAATTAAAGCCTCATACTCTGCTTCGTTATTAATAGCAGGGAATTCACACCTAATAGCCTGGGGTAATATGTCCCCCTGTGGCGATTTTAGTAGTGTTCCCAATCCTACTCCTCTAACATTAGATGCTCCATCAGTGTACAATGTCTAGGATCCTGAGGATTCTTCTAATTGTTAGACTTCTAGGTCTACCTCATCCTGAATGTCACTACTGAAATCAGCCACAAACTCGGCTAGAGCCTGGGATTTTATGGCATTCCTAGGTATACTAAGTCATAAGCACTCAACTTCACTGACCATTTGGCCATCCTACCTGACATCTCGGGTTTCCTAAGCACATTTTTGACAGGATAATTGGTCTTAACATGAATTCTATGTGTCTCAAAGTAATGTCTAAGCTTCGTTGATGCCATAACTAATGCTAGTATCAACTTTTCTAAATGAGAATATCTAGTTTCAGCATCTAACAAACTTTTACTAACATAATAGACAGGATATTGCTGACCTTCATGATCCTTTATAAGGACGGCACTTACAGCATTCCCCGATACTGCGAGGTATAAGGACAGTGGTTCACCATTCTCAGGCTTCATTAATAGAGGTGCCGTTGAAAGGTATTGCTTTAAATCCTGCAAGGCTGCTTCGTGCTTTTCTCCCCATTCGAACTTCTTGTTTTTCTTCAGGATATCATAAAATTCCTTGTATTTCTCGGAGGATCTTGATATAAATCTGTTCAGTGCTGCAACTCGCCCTGTTAACCGTTGAACATCCTTCATATTTGAAGGTGATTTGATATCCAAGATGGCTTTGATCTGCTCCGGGCTTGCCTCTATTCCTCTTTTGGTCACCATATATCCTAGAAACTTTCCTGCCCCCACTCTGAAATGGCACTTAGCAGGATTCAGCTTCATGTTATACTGATCCAGGATATCAAATGCTCCCTTAATATCCTGGAGGTGATCCTCAGCCTTTTTAGATTTCACCACCATATCATCGATGTATACCTCCATTGTGTCCCCCAGCTTATCTTTGAACATCATGTTCACCAATCTCTGGTATGTTGCACCTGCATTTTTCAAACCGAAAGGCATAGCAGTATAACAATAAATACATGTTGGTGTCATAAAGGCAGTATCCTCCTGGTCCGAAGGCTCCATTTGAATCTGCTGAAATCCTGAGGATGCGTCCATGAAGGTTAACATCTCATGCCCGGCAGTAGCATCCACCATTGCATCAGTATGAGGAAGAGGAAATGGGTCTTTAGGACAAGCCTTATTCAAGTCTGTGTAATCTACACAGACTCTCCATTTCCCATTTTTCTTCTGTACTACGACTACATTTGCTAGCCATCTTGGAAACTTGACCTCCCTGATCATTTTGGACTTTAACAATCTTACAACTTTCTCTTGGATAATTGTATTTCGCTCAGGGGCGAACTTCCTTCGCTTTTGCTGTACAGGCTTGAACGACCTGTCAATTCCAAGCTTGTGAGTGATAATGTCTTTGGATATACCTGTCATATCCTCGTGCTTCCATGCAAATGTTGACATCCTGCACTTCAAAAAGTTAGTTAATTGTTCTTCAATATCCTGAGGGATATTGGTTCCTATGAGCACCGAGATATCAGGATTATCCTGATCCAAGATAACTTTCTTCATATCCTGCTCTGAAACCTCCGCGATATCCTGGGCCCGCATATTTAATTGCTATGCTGTACTAGGCTTGGTTGAGGATGAGTAACATTCTTTCGCTTCCTGCTGATCACTATCAACCTTGACAACCCTCCAAGGGGTAGGGATCTTGACGCATTGATGATAAGTTGATGGCACAGCCTTCATATCATGGATCCATGGCCTGCCCAGTATGATGTTATAGCAGGATAGGGAGTCCATCACGCAGAAACGTTGTATCGAGTTGACCCCTTCAACATATACTGGTAACTTTATTTCTCCCACTGTGTTCCTAGCCTCTCCACTGAACCCAACAAGCACGGTGGATTTTGAAGTGATATCCATTGGAGATACATTCATTCTTTTCAAAGTCTCTAGTTGGATTATGTTGACGGAGCTGCCATTATCCACCAATATCCTGCGTACAAAATGGTTAGCCACATATAATGTTATTACAAGAGCATCATGGTGAGGATCCTGGACAGTATCCCTATCATCACTATCGACAGTGATCACTTTATCAGTTGTGAGGGTAGTCATCCTGGCTGGTTTGTCTCCCCTTTTGGTCTTGGCCTCTTTTGCATGCCTCTTGGCCGCAAAATACGAAGTCCCACAAATGTCGGATCCTCTCGAAATAAAGTTGATTATCTTGGTATTCGCAGGAGGTGATGCTGCTCGTTCAGGATCCTTCTCAGTATCCTGACCCTTATTCTTCTTTCTTCCTAAGAGATCCTTCAAATATCCCTTGCTAAGAAGATAGCTTATTTCTTTTCATAGAGCAATGCAATCCTCAGTTACATGTCCAAAATCTTCGTGGAAGGCACACCATTTCGATTTCTCCTTCCAATCAGCTTTTTGTTGATTCTTTCGAGGCCACCTAGCTTTGTCTCCTAAACCCTGCATAGCATACATTAATTCAGGAATGTTAACAGAAAAGCAATATTCGGATTATTCAGGATATTCTTCAGGATCCACGTCTTCAACAGCATTCACTTTCTTGTTTTCATTTCTACCATACGACTTAGAGCGATACGGTTTAAATGAGGATTCTGACTTCCTATTAGTTGACTCATAGGTGGTGGATGAGTTCATCCTCTCTTGCATTTTCTTATCATCTTCCAGCCTGATATATCTCAAGCCCCTGTTTCGAGCTTCGTCCAAGTTCCTGCAAGGATTCATCACAAGATCTTGATAAAACTGGGAATCCTTTTGTAGTCCCATCTTGAATGCCTGGACCGCTGTAGCAACATCAAGGTGTGGGATATCCAAGGATTACCTGCTGAATTTGTTCACATAATCCCTTAAGGATTCCTGAGGTCCTTGAGTTATCCTTTAAAGATCACTTGTTAGTTTTTCAAAACTCCGACTACAAGAAAATTGACTATTAAATAAACTCACTAAGTGAGCAAATGATGTAATCGAATGCGGAGGAACATTTAAGAGCCATTTCAGGGCCGATCCTGTTAAGGTAGAACCAAAGCCCTTGCATAGGCACGCTTCCTTGAGCTCCGGAGGGATAGGATTAATCTCCATTCTTTCCCTATACTGGGCAATATGCTCTTCAGGATCCGTAGTCCCATCTTAAAGCTTCATGTTGGGGGTTTGAAATCTCTTCGGGATCTCAGCATCACAGATAGGATATGCGAAACGAGATACCCTGTGGCTGTCTTGGGACACTTCCGGAATTGGCTGGACCACTCCAGGTACACTGGATATCATGTCCTTCAATTTCTGAAGTTCCCTAGTAAATGTTGACGTCATACCTGCATCCTGCAAAGACCCACCATTGTTAGTAGCATGAATATTATTATTTGACACGTTACCAGTCCGAGGATTCTGGCCATATCCTGAAGCATATCCTGAGCTCCTCACAGTTGACATCCTGATCGAGGAGGGTATTTCAGGAGTATGATTCTGGGAATGGCTAGGCACAATATTCCCCCTATTATCCTCAGTATACACAGCCGAACTGAAGTTCAAAGTTCTGGGTTGTAAAGGAGTGACAATGTCCTAAGCAGATCTGCTCGAGCTAGATTTTAAGAGTTGTATTTCTCTTAACAGCATTTGGTTTGTTTCCTGTTGCTGCCTCATTTGTTCCTGCACACTTCCAAATAAGGTTAGAATTTCATCATTAGAGGCTAAAACGGGAGCGGATCCCTGAACACTCCGAGTAGGGATAATATCCTGAGGTTGTGAAGAAGCTGGCATCCTTGGAGGAGGAGGTGGAAGCACCGAACCAGTTGTAGCAGACACAGTGGAGGAGCTCATGTTTGATCTTGAGGCCATTGTAAACAATGTGGCAAAAAGTTTTGAAAACAGAAAACCAATTAACGATTTCACAAAGATTTTTAGTAAAGATAGCACCACTTGCCCTACGGTGGGCGCCAAATTGTTTTGGTCAAAAATTACCGAAGCAATTAAGTGATCAAATTAGTTAAGTGAGGTAGTGTGCTAAAAAGTGTGTTGGAAATATGCTGGTTATGTTGTTTACGAAAACAGTTTTCAGGATACGGCTCAGGATATTGAGTTGTATCTGTGATCAAACTATGAGCAAAAAGTAAAAGGAATGACACGAGATGTACGAGGAAAGCCCTTGATTAATCTAGATCGCCGGCATAAAACCTCGGGAGCTGATAATTGCAGCTGCCTAGTTCTTCTTATTGCTTCAAACGTCAGGATACAGTGCAGGATATTGAGCAGATCGCTAAGTGTTACAATGCTTTTTGTGAAAGTGAAAGTTGCGAGAGAACAAGTGTAAGTGAGTAGTGAGTGTAGTTGTGATGTCCTATTGATCTGATTTATCCATCTATTTATAGTTACGAAATACAAACTAAAATTCTGATAAATGTGGGATGCTCCCGAATATTCCATTATTAACGTTGTGGACCGAGTAAAGTGGCTTCAACGTCTTCATTTGAACGACTTGGACCGAGTTTTGCGGAGAAAGGGTTTTCGTGAACGTTGGGAACTTGGACTCGTACTCCTGCACACAATCCGTCAGTAATCCTCAGGATACCATTCAGGATGTTGCCAATATCCTGAATGAGCACCCCGGGCATGAACATGTATCATACAACCAAGATATAAATCAAGATATTTCCCAGGATATGGGCTCAGAATTTCACCCATAACACCCGGTATATCCCATTTTAATTTAACACCATTGTGAACCTTACGCCTTTTTACTCTCTGATCGAGGTTCTCGGCATTGAAAAATCTTCGTAAACTAAATCACACGTGAATATGTTGACATTTAAGAGATATACAGTCAAGAAAATCAAGGGCAATGGTGATATATATGCAGATTAGACACCAAAAAAAAACACTCAACAAATGGCTACAATTTAAGGAATGTGTTTAGTAAAGGCATCAGATTCCTAATTGATGGATAAAGGTCTGGTGGCAAGAAAAGCTGCTTCTAGGAGGTTGGTAAGGGTTTTCGCTCGACGATTCCATTCTTGGGTGGTTGGTTTGGCCCTTGTTCCTGTAACTCGAATCCTAACCCGGTATATCCCATTTTAATTTTACACCATTGTGAACCTTACGCCTTTTTTACTCTCTGATCGAGGTTATCGGCATTGAAAAATCTTCGTAAACTAAATCACACGTGTATATGTTGACATTTAAGAGATATACAGTCAAGAAAATCAAGGGCAATGGTGATATATATGCGGATTAGACACCAAAAGAAACACTCAACAAATGGCTACAATTCAAGGAATATGTTTAGTGATGGCATCAGATTCCTAATTGATGGAGAAAGGTCTGGTGGCAACAAAAGCTGCTTCTAGGAGGTTGTCAAGTGTTTTCGCTCGACAATTCCGTTCTTGGGTGGTTGGTTTGGCCCTTGTTGCTGTAACTTGAATCCTAACCCGGTATATCACATTTTAATTTTACACCATTGTGAACCTTACCCCTTTTTTACTCTCTGATCGAGGTTCTCGGCATTGAAAATTTTCGTAAACTAAGTCACACGTGTATATGTTGACATTTAAGAGATATACAGTCAAGAAAATCAAGGGCAATGGTGATATATATGTGGATTAGACACCAAAACAAACACTCAACAAATGGCTACAATTTAATGGATGTGTTTAGTGACGGCATGATATTCCTAATTGATGGAGAAAGGTCTGGTGGCAAGAAAAGCTGC